>PNEQ01011670.1:0-43289 GCA_003012365.1 Medauroidea extradentata | reverse complement strand
TCATTATATTTACTGGTTTTCCAGTTTTGTATGAAGTAAAAATATGCAAATTTTGACTTTGGAGTGACATTACGGGAAAACTAGATGAGCTAATTTTTTTCCGTTAGATATTAATGTTCTCTGAAGTAATGTCTACAAAACTAACACTATTTTATACAAATATAAAATTATGAATTTTTCCCCACTTGAACGCCCTTAACTGCCTACTATAGTATATACTTTTAAAACAGACGTACTGTATAAATACAGTTTCAGTGAAATTATGATACTGGTTAACGATTTTTCACCTGTTATACAAAGCAGACTGCACCGTAGATTGAAATGTTTACTAGGTTCTAAGAGTTTGTCAAGCTTATTGTTTATCAGCGTATAATATATGGGTTAGCTTAAAGACTTAGCCAGAGCCGGTGAGTTATAAAAAGTAACACTTGAGGAGATTATTTGCAATTCACCTTACACAAAATATGTCATATTGTATGACAAAGAATAAAGTATACCTAAAACGTCTTTGATTTTACTTATATACACAGCAGGTATAATTAAAATTACAATAGAGTACCTTGACACGAAAAATTATCGTCACACGATGTGTTTCAGACAGGACTCAGTCAATGCTGCAATTTGATAAAACACCTGCACACATTTACCAATAACGAAGCAATGTTGTAAAGTTTCGATGTACCTAACTTTGAACCATATTGTAATTCCTGTTAGGAGAGCTACAACGTTTTGGGACAAATATTGAGGAATATTATCAGTATGGTCTACAAGTCGATGTACCACTGAGAAAAGTGATTCTGGCTCACAACACAGTGTAATAAAAAGAAAATTTTTAATTAGATGTGTGCATATATACATGTATATTATAGATATATATAGATGTGTGAATATATATATATATATATATATATATATATATATATATATATATAAACAGGGGGTCATATAATTCGTGGATACGGACTGCACCACGCGAATAAGTGACCAAAACTACGCAGAAAATACTCTTTGGTTAAAAGACGCCAGGCCCTTAGTTTACGAGCAAAATGACATGACAGTGCGGACAACCTACCCTTCATTCCTGCTCACAGGTATTTTAGATCTATCTCGTAAACTGAGGGTCTGGTGACTGTTTACCAAGAGTATTTTCTGCTCAGTTTTAGTCACTTATTCACGTGGTGAAGTACGTATCCGTGAATTACATGACATCCTGTATATAGGTTGTTCAGAATTAACCGCACGCTAAGCAGAAGCACACCGCGCGAATCCTCGGCTACATTGGAGACGAAAATGCTACTGGAAAAATGTTGTACGACACTTATGTGGCAATACCGCACAGAGAAAGTCCCTTCTTCTTCTTCTTCTTTCGCTCAACGTCCATGTATTATTTTACGTATGTTTCGGCGAATAAATGTATAATCATGTTTGGACTACTCATAAGTTTAACCTGCACCCATAATATGCAGGTCAGAAATGGAGTAGTGAGATAAGTAAGATATATGTGGAGCGCAAGAGGGGACTAAAGTACAGTACTATGATGTCGCATTGTGAATGTGTAATGTCATCGTACAAAATTTTGCCACTAACATTTTCTTCTCCAATTGAGCCTAGGATTTGCGTGTTGTTATTATGCGGTTATGTATGGTTTACGGGGAGTTACCACCTGACACAGATTTATTCCTTACATTATTTAATTTATAGCAAAAAGTTTCATATACACGTGGTTCCCCGATTAAATAAAAACCGGTAGTTGTTCTTACTGCAACGTCTAATTTACCAACGGTGTACATTTCACACGGGATACGTCACAAACGATCTTCACAATTCCAGAGACGCTTGACTCGGCGACTGTTGATGCTCGAATGCAAGCAATAAGGTCTGATAATCCATCGATATATTTACTTCTGCAGCGGCTGTCGTTTTATTCGTCATTACTCTGAAAATACCGGGAATAAGACGCGCGTACATATAATATGTTTGCTTGGAATTACGTCGGGAATACGTTATGTGTGTGACGTTAACACATTAATGAATCACCTTGTGTATTTGCTTGGCCAGTGCTGCGTTTTGTGTTGGTGATCAATTAAGATCATTAAAGAATGTTACCTGATAAAAAGCTTATACGAAATAAATATATATGTTTTCTCTCCGAATTTCGTTACCGTGATTGTAAAGCTTCGAAATTTGTTTTAGTATGAATCCGACGAGTAGGGGAGAAGAACTATTTAATTTTCTCCACAATGAAAAATTACATTATTTTTTTTTAGTATCTATATAAATAAAGCCGTTAATTTACATCTTAACAGAAATTTTTTAATGATATCTTATTACAAAGTGACATAAAAAATTTAAATGAATAACACCACAAGATGGAGCGAAGAGTTTTTACAATTACGGTAATGATTTGCTCCGTTGCCTAAGGGAAAAGGGTATTCAGTGTCCCTTAATACGCCACTTTTATGTATTATCCATGGTGCGTCACTGGGGATGTAGCAAGCCGGATTATGAAACAAGGCGGCGGGAGCAAATGTAGGGAGTGGATGAGCGACACACAGAGCAGAGCAGACACATGGCGTCAGAGACGTGATGAATGCTTCGAGCCGCCGACAACGGTAATATTTCGCCAGGGCATGTCGCCGCCGCCGCAGAGAAGATTATGCGACCACCCCCTCCCTCCTGCCAACCACAGCCGGCACCAGAGTCCACTTGGAAACTGGCCCAGTCGTAACTGCTGATGTGAGCAAACCCCCGCGACTCGAGTGCGTGAGACCTGATCCTTTCCGTGGATACATCGGGGGTTCTTGTAGTATATCGTAGGAACCGTAATTATGTTAAAATAATTTTATACAACCAAATTTTGCTTCGATTTTCTTTCAAATTTATTAATTTATTTCATTCAATTAATATATTACCATGAGACGCAATGCTGACGTCATAACTGCGGCCGTTTTGTCTTTAATTGAATGTCTAGAATTTCGTCAAAGAGTTTCCGAACATGTTTGAAATTTTCTTTGATAAAAATATGTACAGTAATCGGCAAACGCCTGCACACGCAGGCCACCCCCCTCCCCCCAACCCCCTGCTGCAACTCGACACGGCCAGGTCCTCAGCAGAGAACGGTCCGGCTGAATACGCGCGGACCAAAAAACATTCGATATTAGGGCTCAGGTAATATCAAAAACCCTAGGGAACCAAACTGCAAACCAGACGTTTTTTCAGTCAACGACAGCTAGCAACGCACATGCTGCAACGTGTGCTGGCGAATTTGTTTTCATGCTGCGTGTGCTGTTAGAAGATTGTTTGTATTTTGTAACTGAAAGCATATTTCTCGTAGAAAATATTTTATAACATCAATTTTAAGTTACGCAATATCAGAGAGACAGCATTTGCGGAGGGATAATTTCGGTGTTTCGATGCACAGGGGGACGTCCACTTCGAGGAAAGACTTTTACACAGCCTGTCTCTTAAGTTTCTGAAACACATCAGTATGTTTGTTTTGCTTGTGGCGCCCTCCCATGCTGACGTCAATAATTCTGCAGTGTCGTTGTCACATATTTTTATTCTGCATACCGCATGGCATATTGGGCCGTCTCCTGGACGTCATAAGGTTATCCTGCGGAAATCAGCTGTGCAATTGATTTTGGATAGGAACTTATGAGATTCTAAATTCGATTCTTGCCTAATCTAAATTAGAGAAAATTGTGGTTGATGAAAATAATATGGGAGATCTGCATGTCATAAAATATTTAAATGACAGATGGGGAAGAATTTTCTGGAAATATGTTAGATTCGTTACTCAAATACATTCTTATTAAACAGCAGTTGCAGTTGAGAAATTATTGCCAACGATCTTTGTAAAGAATGTACTCTGTAGGGAATTTAAAGGCTTAAAAATTTCCTCTTACAAGGTTACAATTTAATGTCCCTTCCATAAAATAGGTTGAACCTTAAAAAAAATGCTCCTTTTGAGAGGAGATGATTCCTTCGGCCCAACAAAGCCAAATACATGTTTGTATTATTTCCAATGCATACACCTGAAATGTAATAAACCAACAGACAGTTTATTGCTGTTTCAGAAGTTACATTTGCTACTGCGTTGGCTTCCGAATGCAAATGACTTCCATATTACTTTCCAGGGAATTTTTACTACATTATTGCCATAAATGCTCTTCCTTGGGATTTAGTGCCAGCCTACTTCGGGCATTACATGAATGCTGGTTCAACACCCGAGAAAATAAAAACATACGATAGATGCACGAGATGTTGTGGCCCGCCGAAGAGCTGTTGCCGACGATGGTCTGAAGGGGGGAGGAGGGGGGAGAGCGGCGAACCGAAGACCACCACACGTCAGGACCGGAGTTGCTGAGAGAGTGTGAGGTCGGACTACACCCCCGCCTGGTCCCTCACCCTGCCAGCCCGCACTAAGTTCTGGGTCTGGCTGGCTGGGACAGCCCGCAGCTACCAGTGTCAGCCTGCACGTACTTGCGGAGGCAAAGTTGCTGGCCGGAGGCTGCTCAGCTCAAGTTGGCCCGCATGTTCGGGAGAGTGTCGCGCCTCCTCGACCACGATAAATGTTGTGCCTGGCTCTCAACTGATCCTTCCTCCCTTCCTCTCTGCGGCTTAGTGTTGGGTCCAGTTATACCAACATTGCCGAGAATATTTATTTCAAATAAGTACAGTACTTCAAACTTTCTCAGTAAACGCCAGTCAATCATACGTGCACCTTCTTCAGAGCTTCCATTCTTTCAAAATGTTTCGATAACATAACAAATTATGTCGTAGAAAACGATAAATTGGTAAATTATATTTACTTTCTAATAATACATACCGTATCGTATACCGGCTGTTCACAAAAGTATGTTGCAATCTTACCGAGATGATTCGTTTCAAATAATAAAGTTAAGTTATTCAATGAATGTTTTTGGCTGACGCAAATACTAACGGAAAAATTCGCGGTTGAATATTGACAATGAAAATCAACATTCGTTAAAAGGAGAAATAATTAATGAATTTCCGATAATTTCTTTGCAATCTGCGGAAAAAAGGTTTCGAATTTTATCTTCAGAAGGTGATAAGGTTGGTTAAGCCTTTATTTGGCATAGAATTTTTTAATAGTACCATTTTTTGGCTATTAAATTACAAAATTTGTAGCAGGAGACCACAGTGAAAAAAGTCTTGTCGCAACATCTTGAAGTAAACCGTTTCGAGAAAACAGACATAGAAACTGTGGGGTCTTGCAGTTAGGCATTAGAGGTTTAAGCAACCCCATTATTATTTTAGTGAAGGTGAAAAACATTCGAAATATTTTTTTTTTCAAATTTGTTTTAATCGAAACGCACCCAGACTGTAGTTATTTGTTTCTACTTGCATTTGGCTATTTATATCAAGTCATGGCTTTCAAGGTCAATTTTCGTCAATGTTCTCCCTTGCGCCAGCCAGAACTTTTGTTACTTAAATTTACCTAATTTTTTTTACAAGGAATTATTTTGCAAAGCTTGTAACATTCATTCGTAAATATTCTGTATAGGCCTAATGTAGAACTTCTTTGTATCACAAATGTAATGTAATACTACAATAACCACATGCAAAACAATTATTATTACACATAGTATTCCGTTAATAAAACTGATAGCTATATAATCGTGCGGCCATGGCCTCACATGCTAAGCATCGTGTTTTAAGATTTTACACTATGAGATCGACATCATATCTTCCCAAGCCCGCGAAAAGAGAGATTAGAAACATGAAATTTTGCCGTCCAATTACATTTTAAGGACAGGACTTAAGCATGACATTCAATGATCCTACCAAATATTCTTGGTACAAGAGGCTTTTGTAACAACGTTACGCAGCGAACGAGTATCGGCTACTTGAACCTAGCCGTGCCTATCACGTAGAAATGTCCCTATGCTCAGGCATGTCATTTCTCTCCCCAGTCTCGTCCCTAAACATACCTAATTTTTGTACGTTGAAACTGTATCTCAAGAGGACATTAAATCGTTGCTAGTTAACTTAGAAAACTTACGCCTCTGCTTACATTTAAAGTGTGATCTGAATACGAAGCTATTAAACTAAGCACACTTTCTCCCACACTGGTAGAAATTTCAACTACAACACCAAGAACGATATGATCTTTGAATGAGTTGTACAATGAGAGTGCTTGACTGAATTTATTTTTTGGACATACTCCATTGCGACGCAGATGTCTGTCAAAGAATACTAAATAAAATAGGAACACTTAAACATTAAGAATTTTTTGTGCGAACACAGAAAATAATATTTTGTGGCAGCTACAAAATACTTTGTGGGTATTTATACCCTGCAAAATTTATTTTGTGGTCACCACAAAAAAACATTTTGTTGACACCACTAAAATACTGTCATCCCCACAAAATTATTTTTTGGTTATTACAAAATAATTTTGCAGGGAAGACTTCCTACAAAATTGTTCTTTCGGGGTATGTGCGAAACTATTGTTTTTGTTTAGTTTCATAGTTGTTTCGTATTTTTGTGGTTCATGCATTTCATCTGTTTGTCCTTTTGCCGAAGTAGACCTTAAGGCCTCGCTATTTAGTTGTGCAGTGGTTTCGAAAATATTGTTTTGACGCAAATTAATACATATATCAAAAATTCATTCTTACTGTTGTAACACTTATATAACATAGTTTGTATCTAAATTTTTCTGTTTCAATGCACCAAACGAATTTTTAGATTATTGCCCCTGAAATATCACATGATTTACTGTCAAAATAAGTCATAATGTATTGATAGCAAGCGGTACATTTTTTAAATGAACGCTCTGGCAAAGTTGTGTATCGTATGACTGTAAACCGTCTCAAATTTTTTTTCATAGCATTTGGTTAAAAATATTTGAGTTGTTTGCAATCGTTTGAAATAAATGAAAGATCATGGCCTTAAACCTGTGTTGTCTGCTTTAATGGTGACTATTATTTTCTTTCGTATTTTTCTTATTTGGTTGTCCTTGTTTTATTTGACCAGATTCCATTGATGGAATTTTATGTTGTGTATTCTGTTGACTAAAACATCATCTTCTTATTTATGTATTTCAATTCTCGTTAGTGTTCTTTGACAGATATTGCACTGCAATGAAGTTTGTCCAAAAATACGTTCAGTCACCAAGAACGATGCCACAATTCTTACTTTGGGGCAATCATGGAGAAGAGTAGAATGGTTGCGTGGTTAGTTGCTAATCTGTTACGCATCGCGTGTGCCAGAGGCGACAGCGAATCCGGAAAAAAGCATTGGAGGCCAGAGAGTTTCTGAAAGTTAGTAGTTCTGTTTTCCCGCGATCATACCAAGTTGTAAAACGACAAGTATATAAACAGGTTCCAGCATCTGACGCGGAAGACTCGTAGCTTACAGGTGGTGCGGATTAACCAACTGCTAAACCGTATTTCGAGTAGGAAGACGTTCTTCTACAGTAGTGCGAATGTGACGTCACCTAAGTCGCACACCATCTACTGTATAGATCCCCATCCAGGGGTGGATAGAGAATGTGTGAGTCACAGAGGACATGGTCATCCCCTCTTCCCATTTGTTAAAACCCAAACACTGATACGACACCGTACTGTGAATGTTTTAATCTCAAATGGATTATTTCCAAAAATATTTTTAAGAATGCTCATTTTTAACCACTTTGGTATTAGTTCTAGGAATAGCATTTACGATTGTAAGGAAAACTAAGGAGCAAGTCCGTAAGGAGGCCGCCTGGTGAAGGGTGTGTTTGTGTGTGTGTGTGAGGCGAAAATCGATGAGGCGTTACGAGTGACGCCAGCCGGAACTTGTATTGTGATATCGCCTCTACGGCCAAAGACGTAAATGCGCGCGCAGTGTTCCCGCCGTAACGTAATTTACTGTGGGACTTTAAGCGGTGACCCTGTCATTTTATTGAACGCGTCACTGTAGAAAAGCGTAATGTACTTGTATACCTCAATTTCGAACAAATCCGTTACATATATCATGAGAAACAACCACGTGAAAAAAGACGATTTTAGCCAAATTCGAGTGCTTTAAAATAATGCTACCATTGTGCGTGGTGTCTTGAAAGACATCTTCACAAGACAGTATGAAGTGTGTCTTCTTTTTGTAGATAACCATTGTGGACGCACGTTTACTGGTCTCTGAGATAAAACGTAACTCCGAACACACTGCACGCAGTTCGAGAACCTTCCAGGCGGCCGCCTTAAGGGCGCGATCACCTCAGTTTTCACGTCTTATTATATTTTTATATTTGTACCAAAAATTTTTTCTTATTTTAGACATAAATTGTGACTAAATCTTCGTCTTCGAAAATTGTCGTATCTCTCATAGTTTTCGCGTAATGAGCTGTAAATGTCAAAATTTTCACTTTACGGTTTTATGTACGCCACTAAAACCAACTGACACACCAAACCGAAAAAATTCACAGTGTATAACAATGTTGCAGGCTATGAAATGACACATATAAAACCAAAAAATAAAATATTTTGCATTTAATAAAAAATGCAGAATTTTAAAATGAAAATATAAAAATTTAAAACTTTTTAAAAAACACAAAAATGTATTTACTTTTGTTTTTATATATGTCAAATTATAGACTACAACTTTGTTATACACTGTGAATTTTTTCGGTTTGGTATGTCAGTTGGTTTTAGTGGCGTACATAAAATCGTAAAGTTCAAATTTTGACGTTTGCGACTCATTACGCGAAAATTATGAGAGATACAACAATTTTCGAAGAGGAAGATTAAGTCACAATTTATGTCTAACATAAGAAAAAAAAATATTTGGTACAAATATAAAAATATAATAAGACATTGAAAACTGAGGTGACCTCGCCCTTAAGCTCACTAAGTTTCTACATTTTTAGCAGTATTAATTTTTACGCCTAAACGAGAGCAGATATCAAAAATCTGTCTGGCAGTTTTGTTTAAAATCGTCTTCTCCGTGTTAGCTGATTTTTTCAAGGAAGTAAATACTATGGTTTTAGCTAAAATTCGGATTAATTTACTTTTAGTCGAAACCGTATAATTTCTTTCTTTAAAAAATTAGCTATAACGGCAAAAACCATTTCAAACAAATCTGCCGGACAGATTTTTGATATCTGCTCTCGTTTAAGTGTAAAAAAAACTATTATCTCTAAACAGTATAAACTAAAGAGGAGGGCGAAATTTTCGAGCGAACATTTATTAGACTTGCATCATGTAAAGCTTCAAGTTGCCGGCGGAAAGCGCGTAGCTGTTTTGAAAACAGTGTCACGAGATTCTCGATCTAAGGGGCTGGCCGTCGACTGCGAAAGCGCAGGTGGTCGCTGCACGCGAGAACGATGCTGCAAAGTCCTCGCATCGCATTTGCATGCTGGGAGCCGAGGCCCCACCGAGGTACTTTCTCTTCCCCGCCGTAGACTATTTACACAAGGCGTTCCTCCCTAACATGCCCCTTTTTGCAACGAACCAAACACATTCTTTTTTTGTGTCAGGAGTATCAGGGGTTCCTGAGCAAACCGTGGAGTGCAGGTTTTGTTCCCGTTCCTTTGCATCATCTCCTTCCCCCCCCCCCCCCTCGACCGCCCAGCCTCCCGCGAACTATTACCAACTTTTACCTGGGCCAAGCATTTTAGACGAGGAATAATTTATGCGGTTGCATAATTCACCTCTGCGGGGTATGCACTCTGCAAGGGAACGAGACGGAGAGATAAGCTAATGGGCCGAGTTGCCCCGGAACCGATATATGCAGGGCCGTGTGTGTGCGTTCGAGAGAGCGGGTGGTAGGAAAATGTGGAGTCGAGTAGCGTGTAATATTGGGCGTGTGTTACGTACACCACTCCTTCCTATTGTAGGGAGTCTTACAATACGAGAGCGTGCGTGCGAGTGTTCGCTGCATCAATGTGAGCAGGGAACGTCAAACTGAGATAAATAGCACGGTGGTTTTATCGCCGTTGCAAATTATCTTGGTCGGACCCCATCGGTGCCTTGGTCAGCTACAGAACTATGAGAGTTGTTATGAAACAATTATTTAAACTGTTTTACACAAGAGTTACAGAGGTTGGGGTGGTTGTAAGGAGAGGTAGGCATTCTGTATTGAAACTAGTTACGTGGATATTGTTTCATGTGAGGGTTACAGTTAAATGAAATATGTTAATCTACATTGTGACTTTACTCTGCATAGTTTACATTACAGAAAAGTACACGGCTGTACTACATAATTTAGACAGGAAGCTGTTTAGTTAGTTACGTTTATATTCTACTTTATGATGGGTGGTACTTAGGACATCGTAGACCTCACCGTTAGCATGATGCAGGAGGCTGATTATGAATGTGCTCGGCCACGTCGTGGGTCTCGATCCAGGACCATCCTGGCGAGTTGGTGACGGCTGGAAGGCTTGAAGGAGACAGACCACGATTTTCCCAATACATTGCGTTATATTGATACACTTCAGTGCAGGTGGGGGGAATCTCTGAAGCCCTTGTCATCTGTAACTACTTACCTAATTGCAATGTCGTCATCGTTAGCCTGTCCTCCAGGATATATTCTTGATATATATATGTGTATATATATATATATATATATATATATATATATATATATATATATCACAGTGTTTCGATTTAAAGGATTCCTTTTACCACACGAAAGATCTTGTGCGTGATTTCTGATTCTTTCGCTATCTCCAAAAAATTACTCATAACAACAGCGTAAATTTGACTAACACACGTTATAAATAGACACAATCTATCTAAAGGCATTCCAAATTATATAGATATAAATATAATTTAATGGCGTCATATTTCTAACGGCGATTATATATTTGTAGGTGAGTTTAACGTGTGAGCAAAATTTTTAATTTTGCCTGTTCAAACAGCTATTAGGGCCGCAAATGCTTACAAAAATTCTTGCAGTAATTAACTGTTTGTTGGGAATAATTATTTACATATAAATATTAAAATATTTGCAATATGTAGCGCGCATTTCTTCAGTAACGTCAAACCATGGTTGTAATCAAGATGGCGCACGCCGGAGAGCACGAGAGAAAGCGAGCGAGTATGTAACTTCGTTTTCCCGCTCTTTCAACTCTCGACGAGCGTTTGAACCAGGCAGAGAGTGCTCTCTCTAACGTAGTTGTGATATATTTGCAACAGCGAGAGCACGAGCATAACTCTAACGCTGACGTTACTCTTCCTGAGAAATTACAAGTCAAGGGTGCCTTAAGTGAATTATCACCCAAAATTTTAACTTATTAAATATTTTTATAATTGTACATGATATGGTTGGTTTTGCAGACATATATTGTTGTTGTTTTTTTTTTTACTGTAATGAAACTGTTTCAACTTTCATAGTTTTTTTTTTTTTTTTTTTTTTTTTTTTTTTTTCAGAAAACATATTAAAATGTACTATTCTCACGCTCTAGTAAAATACATTACCATGCTATAAACTCTTAAATATACATCATCTGACCATTTTTTGTTTGTAATTAATCTCAATGTATTACTTTTAATTGTGAATATATCCTCACAATTTTAGGGTAATCAGTTAATTTGAATGTAAAAATTGCAACTTATACTAAAGGCATTTGTTTATCCTTAAAGTGCTATAGTATATTTTTAGCGAATCAAGTGTAAATATTGTTATAACTCAAAATTGAAAATTCAACACGTGAGGTGCGACCCCACCTTAAGACTATTCATGTGCCAAACTTTATCCTGAATTTTAACGTTTTTCAGGATTTTGTAACTTTTCATTCAAGGCAATGTGCTAAATTCACGAAATTAATTGAATATTAATTTTATATCCCTTTTTTTAACACAGTTAAGGCTATTTTAACAGTAAAAAATGTGCAACGTCAATAAAAAAAAAGAATTTGTTACGGTAAACGCCGGTTTGAGTGTGTATTAAAGTAATAGCAACTTCTCGAAGAAATTTCTTTGGAATCGGACAATTCGTTTGCTTCAGTGTGTTTTTAATTTGTACATACTTTTTTATTTTTATCATAAAACTGATAATTTAACTAAGAGCAAACCCATAAATGAATTTCCACGATAATTACCGCCCTGATTGCAGCGCAAAAATGCACAGCATTATCGTGAACCTGGCGAACTGCAGCCAAACACAGGGGTCAAGTTTCCAGGTGAGTGTCCAGACCTGTTCTTCTACGGCCGTGATACAGGCTGATTCAGTAAGTCCTGACCCATTGACAAGTAAACACACAGTCTACTGAAGCAGAACAAAACACATCAGTCAAATGCCTTCCTAGGATGTGTATTAATAGAGTTAAATATGAGGATTCATTGTCTCGGCGTTGTTCATATAACCTGTGCAGACTACAGTGACACTTTATTTTATTTTTTGCATTTTCTTAAGAGAAGTTCTCAAAGGGAAGGCGGATGCCAATTGAGCGCCTAGAGCATAGAAATGGAATGCTCGCCAGAAAAATTCTAATTTTTTTTTTTAAATTTAGTTTTGTAAGAAAACGAAAGTGTGAACATTTCAACACAAAAAGTTACTTCTCTGTTTCAAAAATTTATAGATGTATTAGCCGTTAAAATTTATTAAACCAAAGAGAAATATCCTCGTTTCTGACCTTACATTTGACTTTTTCTGAAGAGACTGTTCTTTTAAGGAAATAGTTCACCATATGGAATAAACAAATAGTTAAAAGTTGCCTGTCTGGGAACTAGCTTTTGATTTTTCCATTTTGTAGCTTAAACTTGACCAGCAAGCAGTCCTTCTCCCTTTGCCGCATCACACGAAAGGAAACGTACACCACCGACTAACGTAATGGTCGAAACACTGTTTGCTGTCGACTGGGTCGAGTCATTCACAAAAGTGGCCTAAAGGGTGCTTACTGCCCTTCATTATTACAGCTTCGTCGAAAATAATCAGTCATTTGAGAAACAGTACAAATCATTTTTCTACCAAAATGAATTGTGGGTGTTATGATTTTTTACAGAGGTAAATACACGTATTACTAAACCACATTAAGCGTTATTTGCGATTGTAGCAAGGCATTGAACTACGAGTTCATTTGTGAATCATCACATTTCATTGACTACGTCTGTACAAAATTATGACACCAACTCATTTTAGTAGAATACTGACGTATGCTATTTCTAAAATTACTGATTCGGGAGCATGCATAATGTTCAGATTTGAAGTTCAGAGACAGCTGTTCTTCTTGTCTTCACTGTGCACACAGCGCGGTGTAAAACTTTGTTGGGGTTGACAAAATGAAAAATCACTCACTGTCACGGATATCTTTTGCTACCTAGAGAGAAAGAAAAAAGAGAGAGACGTCAGGACTGACTTGGTTTAAGGTGAATTTCACTAAATTCCACGTCCTTGTTGTGCTTAATTGTATCAGTGTCAACTAGTATAGCTTGCCCACAACTTACGTTTTCATTAGCTTACATTTCCATTAGACATATGTTCTCTCGAAATGATATATTCATGGAATCATTGTGTACAGCATTGAGCCTTTTTTCTTATCTCTTTCTGAAACATATTATTACAGAAAACAACTGTTATTGACCAGTCTGCTATAAATGCTGAGTATACAACTTCAACTAGTTTATGACAGACCAAAGCCTGTTCTTACCAAACCTTCACCTTGCTTGACAACCTGCAGTTGCCAAATATTTCTCGAGTGCTTTTAACATTTTGCATAATATTTCACATATTTACGTCTCCATCATTCTAATGAAAAGAACAGTTGTGTTAAAGAAATAAATAAAATTATTACTCTTCTGTTAGTACGCTGGCTACCACGATATAAAATGCGTTACATTATGTTCGTAAATACGTTTTTTTAACGAAACTATTCCACAAGTTCTTATTCCGTAAATATACGAAAGTAAAATACACTTCAAACGATGACGGAAAGGTAGTTTATAAATATCACATCAACTAGAAAAATCATTTCGGAGTCCCTAAGAACGGCTAAAAACAGTTATTTCAACATATTACATTTGAAAAACTACTTATAGGATAAGTGAGAAACTTCTCTAAAAAACGTGCACTAGGAAGGGACAGGAACATTTCGCGAATTCAATTACCTGCATGTTAGAATGCACTATCCTACGCATTCTCAAGCCCCGACCATTTGCCCGTTAAGTGCTACTTAGTGGAACAGCAGAAGTGAAGTGAAGTGAAGAGATTTTGGTCAGCGCTTAACATCGAGGTCTGTAGCACTGGTGAAGGTGATATGAGGTGAGTATGGATGGGAGGGGGAAACGAGAGATCCCCGAGAAAACCCGCCGACCAGCGGCATCGTCCAGCACGATTCCCACGTGCGATAATCCGGGGAACGACTCCGCCGGGAATCGAACCCGGATCGCCTTGGTTGGGGGCGAGAAGCCTGACCCCTCGGCCACCGCGGCCCCCTGGAACACCAGACAGTGTACGAATAGACGGGGCTAGAGTATGCATAGTACAATGGATTCTAGCCTGCAGGTAGTTAATTCACGAAATTTTCCTGTCCCTAGCAATAGGACTTTGCTTAGAAACTTCCTCCAATAAAAATATGGGGTCGCTACTGAAGTGTCAGTCAGGCGAGTGATCTACGCTACCATAGCACGCCGTTTCGTCATCTTGCATTAGAGGCGATACCGCATCAGATGATCCGGTCAACATTGCCCTTGCCGCCGTATTCCACTCCCACAAACTCACGGCTAGAAGGCGGGCGCCTTAATACATGTCTCTAATAACCATGCTGTTTCAAAAAATAACGTGGTTTTTTTTTTTTTTTTTTTTTTTTTTTTTTTTTTTTTTTTTTTTTTTTTTTTTTTTTTTTTTTTTTTTTTTTTTTTTTTTTTTTTTTTTTTTTTTTTTTTTTTTTTTTTTTTTTTTTTTTTTTTTTTTTTTTTTTTTTTTTTTTTTTTTTTTTTTTTTTTTTTTAAGATTGCGTTGTTCTGATAGATAAATATTTTGGGAACACGTTTAGTAGTTTCACTCTACATAAATAATATGCGTGACACGCGACAACAATTTTATCTGCCCGGTACCTTGGTGCACGAAAAACCTAAAAATGGTTCAACTGGACGTGGTCCCTGACAAATTGGCCTAATTGAAGTTGCACCTCCTGACAACAAATTTGATTGTTGCAACTACGTTCATGGGGCATTCATGCTGATTTTAAAAGCTCGCACATACTTCCGCAACGCGTGATATAACAAAACACGTATTTAAGGGGTATTGATCCCTACAACCTTGGAGTTATCTGTTTCTTCTCGATAACTTCTGTTCCATTCGATATATATAAAAAGTTTTGTTACGACAGGGCATAGATACAAACTTAATTGATTTTCTGAAATTGTAGGAACAATAATGTATTTATTATATTGTAATGGAAAGCATCTGACAAGGAAAAATTGCTTTATTTACGGGAGCGTCTACAGAGTCGCAAAAGTAACAGAAACAATGTCATATGTATTCCAAAAAGTGAATGAAAAAGTAAAGTATGCCTTGTCAACATAGAAAAAGTAAAACAATCACTCTATTATCTGATTTACAAGAAAAGCCGTAAATCCGATTTAAGAAGGATCACTCCCCTTTACGGGACACCCCCTATCTGCTCTTCATATGCGTTGCAGCGAGTTACGGCTATTCTTTTCTTTTTTTTACGAAACTATTTAGCGCGTACTATATTTGTATATCTACGAAAGGAACACACATTTCAAACTATGTCGCTATAGTATTAAACATTCGGCACGTTTATTAGAAACATTATTTTGGGGCCCCTCAAAATGGCTAAAAGTGGTTTTCCCAGACAGCCGTATCTGGAAGATTAACAACCGGATTCATAAAAACGCAACTGCAGAAACAAGCGTTAGACTTTGAATAATGCCGCCCATAAATAAAATAGTGTAGTCACCACAAGTCCTATAGGTAGGGACCGGAAAAATTCGCGGGTCACTGCCCTGTAGGTTAGCCTCCAATATATATATATATATATATATATATATATATATATATATATATATATATATATATATATATATATAAAAGGAAGTGCCCCACTCACTGACTGACTGACTCATTCATTCATTCATCATCAACGCCCAGCCCAAACCACTGGACCTAGAAACGTGAAATTTTAAGGGAAGTTTCCCCTTGTGACGTAGGCGCGCACTAAGAAAGGAAATTTTGAAATTCGGCTATTAAGGTGGTGAAACGAGGTGAAATGTATTTTTTTTGCAAATCTTTGATATTTCTCGAACCCGACGGGCTATCGTCGTTTTATTCACTTCGTTAGGTCGCAAATACAAATGTCTAGAAACAAATGTAAGGATTTTTCGAAATTTTTATATTAAGGAGGTGAAAAGCCGTTTAATTCGTTTACAGTAAATCCTCTCTTCCTCTTAAACTACCTGAGATATCGAAGTGATTTTTTCTTTAAAATGAAGCTTACGCAAATACCTAAAAAGCAATTTCAGGATTTTTCAAAATTCGTTTTTGAAAGCCGGTAAAAAAATAAAACAGTTTTTTGAATAGTCAGTCGTATCACCTAAACCGTTAGAGATATCGAGGTGGCTTTTGTCTTATAATGAAACATAAGTAAATACCTAAAAAGTAATTTAACGATTTTTGGAAATTCGTCCTTGAAAGCCTATAAAAAATAAACCGTGTTTAAGAATAATCTTTCGTAACACCTGGAATAGTTCAAAATGTGTTTCCTTTTTATTTCTTGCTTATGGTTAAACCTCTTTGGACTTTATAGCCTGTACACGCGAAATAACTCTCATGGCCTGTCTTGAATAATTTGTAGTTAAGTCTGTGGAGTTGCGGGTTTTTTTTGCCAACCTAACATAAATAAAATCTCTTTGGACTGTAGCCCGTACATACGAAAGTATTATTACGGCCTGCCTTTAAGTATTCACTCGGGTATTGTACAAAGTTTGTGGTGTGGGACGGGGTAGGGTTACGGGTTCGTATCCTGCGCAAGTCTTTGCGATGGGACATGACATGACATCATACGAGCATATTGCGTGCGCTCTTTTCACTGAGCTAAGACAATTTATAGTTCACTGTTATTGAGTACGCTAGCTGTTAAATGCCTTCATCACATATTTTATCCAGAGTTACTGTTTGTATTAAATAATTTCACGCGGGCAAAGCCGCGGCCGGGTAGCTATTTTGTAGAGAAATAAAGATGAATTAAAAACAAAGATGTTCTGCAATTAAAGTACCCTCAGCGTAGCGGACTGGATAAATCTGTTTGTATTTGTTGTTATAAAGATATACAGAGAATATAGTAACACCATCAATATAATACGTTATTAAAATTTAGTTACTCTTTTCTATAGTACACGCGGGCGAAGCCGCAAAGGGACAGCTAGTGATATATATGTGAAATGAAGCATACCACAACTACTCAGTAGCTGCTCGTTTCCACAGTGATATATGCGTGCCTTTAGTTACGTGTTTGTTATTGCCTCAGCGACTTTAAGGTGTCTAATAAGTTAAAAGCCAATCGCGAAATTGACACCAACGTACAGTTGCTGGAATTATAGCTTGTGCCTATAATAAAAAGCGAATTTTCAGGTCCCTACACATAGGAAAAAGGATAATAGTAAAGTAGGCTACTGCGTGTCAACTTAGAGGCTTGCGCAGAGAGGCGTTAATGCATTACATACGCCGTTTAGCGGCACTCTTACCGTTCCTGCCTCACACACAAACGCAGCCTTAATGTTGTATCATACTTACGGAAGGTGGTAAATCGCGAGAATCGTTTCAGTAAACGTTATCTCCAAGTCAATGTAGCGGTCCTGCGGCTTGTACTATTGGATGCCGGTTAAGCCGGAGTTACAGTTATCCGTCTCGCCCGTCAGTCGACCGTCCGTCCGTTAGTCTCGTGAATTTCAGCCAATCAGAAGCTTTTAATATTTCCATCCGTCCGTCCGTCGAAATCTTGGCAAGCTTTAACTTTTGACGGGCGAAGGATGAAAGCACAGCCTTCTAAATATGGCGGCGATCGTTTCAACGGTTTCATTTTAATAATGAGGCTGTGAGGTTCGTTTTATTTTATATTTTTTCTTGCTTATTACTGCAAATTCATAAGTTTAAAATGCGATTGAGATAATTTTGTAATACGGAAAACATTAAAATATTAAGATATATATTTTATTTACATAATGATCACTCAAATCAAAACGTAAATAAATTTGTTTGTAAATGTTTTGCTTGCAAAATTTACGTTTCATGAAAAACAGCGGCTGCACATATTAGCAGCCATAGACTAATAAATAAATCCGTTAATGTAAGTAAACTGCTCAGGGGAATTTTTTTACATCCCACATAAGTTTTATGTTTGTACACACATTGGTAGTATTGAATATGGAAGGAATAACTACGGACGGATGACGGATTGTTGTAAATCGTTAGTTTGTAGACGCGCCGTTGACGTGCGAACCAGTCCGGACGGGCGGACGACTGACGGAAGCGATGAATTATTATAACACCGCCTTTATGTGGCACTGTTTAGCCGCTTACAGTCGAATCACATATGTTCAGTCGTAGAGCACCAATATTAGCATTTGCCCAGTAAAATAAGGGTTTACCAGTAACAAAAAAATATTCGGAAATGAATAGGTACATCCCATTGAAGCTTAGTACACAGTAAATTTTCACCATCCGCAATTGTTATCAATGAGAGAAATAATGAAATTGAAAACTTTATCTAATGTCTTAAAATATTACTGATATGGCCTAATCAGTATTTCATAATAGTGAAACAAGGTTCTGTAAGTTAATTTTTTGTGACAAAATCATGTAATTATTTATTATACATATAATATTTATAGCTGTTTTGAAATCTCCACGAGAAAATCATTCAAAATTTTATTCCATGAACTTCAAGACGTTACTAGCACCCAGCGTCTTAGTTACAATAAGAAAGAAAACATTAACTTAACATTGTCATTTTTTATGTTTCTTTAAAAACTATGTTCTTGGGAGCTTAATTCAAACAAATTAGTTATATAAAATCTTAAAATTTACGTAATTAAACTTAAAATATGTTAATAAATTAAGTGATAGTTTATAACAAATTCAAAAATAAAATATATTACATGCACCAATCGTTTTATAGCTAGAATCACGTAGCCTCGACATTTACAACACGAAGTTACTGATATAAGCACAATGAAATATGTCGTACTACCAATCAGTTTTGTATTTGAAATAATTTTATGAATTTCATGTCGTACTGTACTTAAGCAGACTACGCAACTTCGTAAAATTAAATAGTCCGGCAGTTCTACCCTGTTGTGTTGCATTTGGGTGTTAATAAGGAACATTATTTGCGTGATATAAATAGCTCTTGAAATGTCATTTGTAGTGTAGAATTTTACTAACTTCCTTTTCCACAATAAGCTAAAAAATTTAATTCGTATATGTTTGTGGAACGGAATTGTATTACATGAAGTTATTTAATGTTCGCCACCTTTTAAGTAGTTCGTTTCTTCTTTATGCCGCATGTAAACTTTAGTGCTGTCTAGCTTGTCACAACGGAAAAATTGTGTTCGTGCTGTCATTTACTTCTATGTCGTGTTGCACTTGTCGTGGTGCATCGCGATCCTAACATGGGAACGTCAACTTCATTTATTTGTTATCTTTGAACGATTTCTTCAATGGGTAAGTATATTTAACTGGACAGTTAAAGTGGACGTACTCCTGAGATTCAAACGACAATTAAAAACTTGAAATATTTAATACGCAGTGATGTGTCCTTTAATAAGAATTTTCTTAGATTTGCTGTCGTATGTTTAATATGTATTTTAAGATTTACAAAAATTCGTCTCGGTGAATTCGCACCTGAGTGTTCCCTTAGCTAAATCCACACAGCGAGTTCAGCTGACATTTATTTCAGAGTATTTTTTTTTGCTCGAATCTTCGTGAAAGAAGTGCGTTATCTCAACAGGGAAGTTCGTTTGTGTTACGTTTACCTTGTGCGTGACGTCATCTGCTGTAAAATCTGTGCGTGACACTTGAATGGATTTCATTCCGGTATTTTCATATCACAAGACGAGCATGGGGGAAAGAGGACCAGGACTGGAAAACAAAAGAGAAACTAAAATAAATAAATCCTTTCTGTGGTCTCAGACAGTTGGCAACTCTCAGTTATTGCGGCTACGAGGAACTACCAGCTGGGAAGTTACCGCAATCAAGCGCATCGCAAAGCACACACAAGAGAAGTCTGTCACGACACGGACGACGTTGATTGTTCTGTTTGAACGTTGCGGTTCTGTTTGACATGGCAAGCCTCCTCATGGAGGATGAAAAAACGGGACCGTCGTATTCGGAAAAGTTGTATGCTTAGAGCTGATGGTATATCGCGAATATGTTTTGTGCCAACATACCCTTGAAAACACTGTAGTTTCTCGCCACACGTATGATTGGGCGGTACACATCTGACACGCCGTAGCTGTCGGCAGACCAACAGCAGGCATCCATCAAATACTACAATAGCAGGATTCCTATTGGCTCAGTCAAATGAGGTAACTGCTCCACGCACAGGGAAAAGCCAGTGAGCTTTTTGTAACCTTAACGTACGTAGAAAACCAGCAAACAGTCAAATTTTCCGGCGATAAACCATAATTTATAATGATGGTTTATCGCGGGAAAACGTGACTGTTAGCTGGGTATCAACGCACGTTAAGCTTTTGAAAATTATTCTGGCTTTCGCTTGTACGCGGAGCTGTTGCCCTACTTGACTGAGCCAAACTAGAATTCCGCTATTGTAATACTTGAAGTCTATTATTGGCCTGCAGACAGCTACGTTATGTCAGATATGTATCACATGTCAGAAGAAACTACGGTGGCTTCAAGGATATGTTGGCGCAAGAAATTTTCGCGCTATACAATCATCATCCCTTAAGTATGCTTTAAAATAAGAGATTGTATTCGAATAAATGTTGAGACTGGAAAATGCTATATGACTTTTTGCACATGCATGTTTCACGTAACCGAACATATTTAACACGTTTAACTGTAATAGAAGGAATTGCCTGAAGAATTTACTCCGATGACGTTCACTGGTGTAAAATTTAGGTGGCCGTCTGTCCAGGCTGTCCAGCGATGTGCAGAGCTTCGGCCGTTAGCACATTATTCTAATTCTACTCGTCGCACATGAACGATGTCTGTTTACAAATGGCGTTTAAGGTACGTTACACGTGTGTATACTTATTTCAAGTTCAACACTACTCCTTAAGGGCGCAGTCACCTCAATTTTCAACGTCTTTTTTTTTATTTTTGTATTTGTATCAGATATATTTTTCTTATTTTAGACATAAATTATAATTATATATTCCTCTTAGGAAATTTTTATATCTCTCATAGTTTTTGCGTAATGAGTCCTAAACGTCCAAATTTGTGCTTCACGGTTTTACGTACGCCACTAAAACCAACAGACATAGCAAACCGAAAAAATTCATAGTGTATAACAATGGCGTAGGCTGTGATTTGACACACATAAAAACAAGAAAACCTATATTTTTGTATTTTTTTAAAATGGTTGAAATTTTTAAATTTTCGTTTCAAAATTCAGCGTTTTATATTAAATACAAAATTATTTTATTTTTTTATTTTTAGATAGGCACATTATAGCCTACAACATTGTTATACACTGTGAATTTTTTCGGTTTGGTATGTCTGTTGGTTTTCGTGGCGTGTATAAAACCGTAAAGTGCAAATTTTGACTTTACGTCTCATTACGAAAAAAACTATGAGAGATACACAGATTTCCTAAGAGGAAGATTTAATCACATTTTTTGTCTAAAATAAGAAAAAATATGTGATACAAATAGAAAAATAAAAAAAAAAGGCATTGAAAACTGAGGTGAACAGCGCCCTTAAAGCATATTTTCTAGCGGCTGAAAATGACGAAAATGTGTGTTTTTGCGATCAGTTTTAGGTATGTACATCTTGCTGCAGAATCTTTGATTCACAGGTCGCTGTTGGCGTAGTGACTAGATCACTCACCTACCACCAAGGCTATCCGGGTTCGATTCCCGGCGGGGTTGGTCCCCGAATTCGCATGTAGGAATCGTACCAGACGATCTCAAGTTTCTCCCGGCCCTTCATTCCTGTGCTGCTCCGTACTTACTTTATGTCACCGACCACTAGAGACAATGATTTTTGGTGGAAATAATTATGCAACATGTTGTTTCAATGCCTCACGTTCACATCTGCAGCTCTGGTACGTAGTTATTGACAGAGTACATTTGTGTAGAGACGTCACTCATTTGACTGAGCCAATGAGAATATCGTCACTGCGACACTACACGTCTGTGATTTGCGGGTAGATGTTGAGAGTTAAAAACAGCCAATCACTGACCATGAAGCATAGCTGCAGATGTGCGCGCGAGGCACTGAAACAAAATGTTGCATAATTATTTTCACCAAACAGCATTGTCTCTGCCCATAATTTGTGCTTTAGGCCGTTGTTTCCTATTTACGATTTTTTTTGCGAATTTAATTTTTTAAATCCTAAAAGGGCGCAGTTATCGCTAATCCGTTACATAGAAATGTTGGGAACTGTTTGTACTATGTAGCCTAATTTTTCGAAACATAAGTTCCTATAATTTTGGCTAGTTACAGACTTAATTAAAATATATTAAGTACACCAACTAATAAAATTATAAAAAACTAATGGTTTAAAAAAATTAAGCTACATAGTACAAACAGTATCAGACATTTCTGTGCAACGGTCCTGCGATATATGCTCCGTTCCAGGATTTAAAATATAAACTTAATGGAAAAACATAAATAGGGACACGTTGCCTTAAGACTTAGATGTTCAGTTTGTCCAGAATCTCTTGAATTCACGCATATTGATAAACTACTGTAAATTCAAAATAGTTTTCGTTATAAAAATTCTTCAAGGTACTTCACATACATTTATAAACTAAAGTTCTTTTCAAAATCATGAGTTAGGCAGCGAACGCCTTTTCTTTGTCCTTGATGGCCATGTTGCGCAACGTACTCGATGGACACGTGACAACAAATAAAAGTAAAAATGTCTCCTAAGATACATTTAATTGAGCTGGTTTATTTATAAGCCTTACAAATCGTTATGCCTACATGGAAACACGTTTACTTGATAAACGTGTTTCAAATTGTTTGTTGATAGCGCCAACGAACGATGGCGTCTCATCTGTTTTGGAAGTTAATAGGTGTTCAAAGCGTATACGAAAAATAATCGGATAGAAACTGCTGGGTGAACATATTGAATACCTTTCTTGCTGAGATAAATCTAACCAAGGACCACGCTGAAAAAAATAATTTGAGTGACCCAAGTTGGGAATGCTGTAATTTTAAAATATTTAATTTATAGTTTTTGAATTAAAAATTCGTTGATGGTATAGAGTACAATATTATTTTTTTATATTTTATGCACTTAATTTCTTACATTAATATTTCTGTTCAATTTCAGTGTAATTTTTATGTACCGGTGTGGTAAATTAAGGAAATAAAAACAGTTCCCTACCAATTAGAAAATATTTCTGGGGCTCTGAAAAAAAAACTTTTTCATTTATTTGAAATGTTTTCGTAATGTGAATACATAAATTATGAATATAACAAATGGAGTGAACGCAAGGACAAGATATCACACCCCAAGAGGTTACGCGTTCAACTTGGGAGCCCGTAGGCGTCTGATGTTCCCTGAGAAATGACGTGACAATGGAGCAGTAACGAAATTCAAGGGCGGGAGAAGCGGGAAAGCCCGTCGATCAACGACAGCATTCACCGCTTTTCCCACGTGCGAAATATTTCGGAACCAGCCCCGCTGGGGATCCAGCCCGGATTGCTTGGCGGGAGGCGATTGGTCTGAGCACACATGGCAGTAAATGAACTAGTGGAACACCATGATCGTACGTCATTACATTGCTGTGACGTCCCAGAAAACTACAAGTCAGGCAAAAATAAAACGAAAAACAAGCCGATTTTGTCTTGTACAAGCCAAATCTCATTAATGTTCTTTAATTGTCATTCTTACACACGTACTTAAGCATAATTATAGACAAACACACACACACACTTAGAGTATGGCAGTGATAAAACACTGGACTCACGGTTTGATTCACGGGCCAGCCATCCTGATTTCTGTTGTACATTGTTAGCCGGAACAAACCTCCAGGTTAACGATGGAACTGTTCCTAACTACAGGCCATTGCAGATTCCTGCCCTGTTTCTTGTCTGGCCAAGTATATTAGGCCGTTTAGGGTAAAATTTCAATCCGGATTGATCCTGGAGTGGACTGAGGAATCCAGATAGAGATTATACCATAAACGCTTTGTTGTGGACTGAAGTGAAGCGAGATAATCCACTCCACTTGTTGAAGAGGATTGGAGTGAAGACTCCGGATTGAGATTATGCAGTAAACACGGACTGAAATGAGACGAAAACGCGCAGGACCATGTTGCCGCCATATTGCGTGTTATGTGTTGTAGGTTAAAATAGGAACAAATTATAATTAAATAGAATGGGCTAAGACAAGTATTTGTAAAGCGAAATAGCTTTCATAAGGCGAAACGGAACGAGACAAGTGAACAGTCTCGTGAGAAAAGCCTTATTTGAAGCAACTTATTTTTGTTTGTCATCAGTTCTCTACATCACATTGTCTTCGATAGATTGCATTATTACGTTTTCAGTCCAGGTTGACTCTAACTTCGCACTTGTTTACAGTTCAATCTGGATTGTAACATTTACCATAAATCCAGTTCGTCAATCTACGCTCGCTATACATTCACTCCGAGTTGACTCCACTCCAGATTTAATCTGCATTAAAATTTTACCCTGAACATAGTAAATTGAATCTCTCCAGGGAGCGCACAGTAAGAGTTACAACTCAACGTTAAATGACGAGAACATTATTTTCGTCGAAGACGAGCATGTGACACCACGTTACAGTCACGATAGTGTGTCAGACCATTCGCCTCGCACCAAAGCGATCCGGGTTTGATTCCCGGCGGTGTCCGTTCCCGGATTTTCGCGTATGGGCATCGTGTTGGATGCCCCTGGTTGGCGGGTTTTCTCGGGGATCTCCCATTTCACCCTTCCCCTCATTCCTGTGCCGCTCCATGCTCGTCTCATGTCACACTTCAGCAGACCTCGATGTTGATCGCCGACCAAAAACTCTCACTCACCATAGTGTACTCCTGGGAGTAGCAAATGTTGCCTAGCCACCAGGCTATTGCCACAACATTTTACACGTAAACGACGAGTCCAAGAGAGTTGCAACAAGAGCACTTTATTGACTAACTACGGCACAGTGCTTTACATTACGGCAAAAATAAATCACCATTTTTTTTTTAGATCATTAACATTTATTCTGCAACAACAGAGCGCTTTTTTTTTAATGAAGGTTGTGCATTAAGTGCACATAACTTTATTTTATTTGAAATAGTGGTTTAGTTAATTTGAACACCAAATTATATTCCTCTAAAATAAGTACTTTTTATAATATCTCACAAAATATGCTTTTCTGTCTTCGACTTTTGGGGCTTCTACAGACCTTAATATGTGATATGGATAGGGCTAGGAAAAATTCGCGAGTTCAATGACCTGCATGCTAGAATTCAATATCCTATACATACTCAAGCCCCGTCTATTCGTTCATTGTCTGTTGTCTGAGTGAGTAGCAGGTAATGGACAAATGGTAGGTCTTCGGCATACACAGGATAATGGATTCTAGCATCTTGGTCGTTGAACTGGCGAAATATTCCTAGCCCTAGATATTGACCATGGGTGCCCTGTATCAAATTTCTTCTTTTCACGCCAGTAATCCACTGATAAACATTTATCTTACATTTCAGGAACATTCTGTATAAAGATGTATCCATGTTTGTTTGTTCGTATTCTATGCGTTCCCATACCGTTCATCCGATTTCGTAGAAACTTGGTAATTTATTGTGGGTGCTCCCACAAAAGTTTCCATAAAAACATATTTTGGGGTGTGGGGGCAAACGGTGCAGAGGGGAAAACAGGGTACCCAAACATTTTAGGAAAAATTCTTTGGTAAGCTGTTTGTTGTGCCTGCGGCCGCGAAGTTTTCCACCAATTAAAAAAAAAAAAAAAAACATTTGAGGGTGTCAAATCGGGGTAGAAGGGCAGACCGGATTACAAAAAAATACATTAACGGGCATAGCAACGCTTGCTGGTACAGATAATACCGAATAAAGTTAACTGTTTGTTCATTTCATGCCTTATACACGATTTCGTGTTTTATTTTGTCGTTGCAGAAATTGCCATTCTATATGCCCACCACTTTGACAACACCTAACTCTGCAGTTTCCGAGACTCGGCACACGGGCACGAGTTTTCCCGATCTATTTATCTATTTTCAAACTTAGATTGCCCTCCTCTTAAACATACTAACTATTCAAGCATACGGTCTACAGTAATTGTTTCTTGGCTGTATTCAATTTATGTTTATAGTTTGTTTTTTAGGAAAGAAAGGTGGCAAAATAAGGTCACATTTTTACAATAAAATTCCTTAAACAGAAACTTTAGAGACATCTTTGGGTGCGTCCAATACTTTACCGTTGTTATAACTACATACAATATAGAATCATCGCTTAAAGTAATTTTCAGGCTAGCCGCCGGTATAAAGACTACACATCAGTTAAGATCATTCCGCTTAGAGCCAATAGGCGCTCATTAATATTCACTCGCTGAAGTGGGGTGGGTTACTTCAGACACGTGACTAGTTTTTGGCGTTTACCGGGATTTGATTAATGCCTACAAAGTTTTTTTTAGGTTTTAAAACGACGGGCATTCAAGAAAAACTTAGGTCCTATGTATTTTCCACACGATAAACGTGTTGCTAAATACTACATCGACAGTGCAATCATTACACGTATTATATTTATGATTCAATATAATATTAGTTTAAGTAGTTGACCGAGAGGTCACTAATTCAAATTTCGAGTTATGGTTAAACGTCACTGTAGTAAAATTTCAAACACCTAAAACTTGAAATTTTGACTGACCTACCCTCGTGACTTTTCTTAAGCGTCTACAGAGGCAGAAGGTGAGTGAGCAAGACTCGATCTTTGCGCCCTATGCGTTTGTGTACGTGACGTACAATTCTTTTTAGGGCCGGGGGGGGGGGGGGAAATGTACTGCATCTACGAACACAGAATAGAAGAAAATGCTTTTACAAGAAATGAAACAAATAAAGGTAGATAATGAGTTACACAATAGAAAAGTAAATACGCTTTATAACAAAAAAAAAACTAATAGCATTTCTAGACAGTGAAACGTCAGTCAATACATAGGGATTCTCAAAAATAAAAAACTAAATATTTAATGTGCATTCTAGAAGAGTCTCCTGTCCTCTTTCTACTGCTACGATAAAATTACAGCAAATAAGCCATACATACAGTATTTACTATATAACTTAATTTTTAAGCAAATTACTCCAACCGTGGAGGATCTGATATGTTCTGTGATTCATACAGGACAAAATAAAAACCATGCAATCATTCGTTGTGCGTGCTGTCCAAATTCACCATCACTTATATTATTTTATTATGATTTTTTAAGTCGCAAGGCACAGTAACTTGTAATGTGACAGAAATATATCATTTATAAATCAGTACACACGAGTTGAAGTGTCAAAATACCGGGTTTAACCCATATGGGGTGTAAGACAGCGTCCTTTCCCATACGACGTTGAATGATGTAATCGTACTTGGAATCTCTACTTTAAGTTTAACTATAGGGGAATCTTCAAGAAGAGTTGTACTTTGCTTTCTACGCTCATACATAAACTACAAGTTAAAAAGGACTTTTCGCGTCAAGAGTTTAATCAGGACTCAACGTGGTCCATGGATGTTGTCAGCCAGTACACTTCCCTACAAAAGAAACTAACTGAACAGTTTCACACACTTAATAATAACATCCTGCCCACTTTTAATTGGGCAGCAATCCAAAACCACGAGCACAAATGAACGACTTGCATGTCCTAGAAAGATTCTGCATTTTTGATGCACTGTGCTTCTACCAAAATCTTCCAGTGCAGGAGCTGCAAGTTGCTTGGGATTATATAGTGAAGGCTGTGACACCTTTTTAGTTGACAGACGTTATAAATGTGCAAGTAACATAATCTTACCTGATGTTAACCTTAAAAAGGTTAATTCACAGACGAAGATAGTGTTGTTGTTAGTGTTATTGTTTGATACCACTAAAATATTTAAAGTTTATATTCATGAAGTGTTGAAAACGTTTTTCTGCAGTATGTACACTTGTGACACTCAATAGTTTTTCTTGTATTGCAAGTTTTTCTTCCAAATGTATACTTGAGTATTTATGGTTTTTGTTTACTGAAATGTAACTTTTTCTACGAAGTGCACAGCCTGCTTGAGATACAAATTAGCTTTCTTTAATGCAGTACTGCACATTTTGTACGAAATGGAGTATTGCCACTTTTTCTACAAAAGTAACTTTGTGGAACTTTAAGATTTTTGTTTATTGCAGTGTTACAACTTTTGGATACTGAACATTGCTTTAATAAAGTGAGATATATATTTTCCAAGAAATTGATAAATGCCATAAATGTTATGGAAACAGTTTAATAAACATATTTCTCTTATTTTTATGCGTTAAAATAGCATTAAAATGTCATGATCTTCAGCACATTTATTGCCTATCTTATGTATACACGTTCATGTGTGTGTAGAATAAGGAAAACAAATACAATATAATAGTTTAAACTTCCAGTTGCATTCTACTTAGAATTAATACAAGTTTGCATTCACCTTATAGCCTACGTACCCTCGAAATGTAAAGCAAAACAGAATAACTTTAAATCGCAGCAACATATTTCAAGCGCAGATAAGGAGGGTACATTAATGACGTCAGGCGGGGATCCTATTGAGATGTATGATAAAAGTTTTAATCAGTTTGTTTGGCCATTTTCTAGCCAGTATTCCATTAATAACCCTGAAGTCTTGGACGAGAGGAAGTCGAATAAAAATATTTACATATTTGGGGTGTGTGAACTTAGCTCCGCGGGCTGGCTGCAGGGAATTGCGAACCTGGTGAATGCCGCGGAACCTCTTCCCCCCTCCCGTCGTGTACATTGAAGATACAGGAGAAGGGGGTATTGTACTGGATGGCAGTGCCAACTCAGCCGGGACATCTGGCGCAGTTAATATGTGACACCCCTTCCCTTCCCCCCTATGTCACCGAACCATACCCACCACCACCGAGATTCCCTCCACCACCACACCCACCCCGCGCCCCTTCATCGAACCATCTACCCACCAACCGCTGCGCTTCTGTTTCCAACAGCACGCCTCTGCTGTTATTGCGACGCGGTCGTGAATATTCATGCGCCGTGAAATGTTGAGACTTTGGCAAGGTATAGACTGTGCTAACACAGACACTCAAGACGGGAGCGGGCAACCATGCAACAAGCGCCCATGTCACACCCTCGCCGGGGATTGCGGCACTCGCTTGTATGTAGTGTACCCTGCCAAAATACCCACACGTCAAAAAAACACGTGAAGAATACCGAAGTCATTATGTAAGCAATCTTGCTGCAAAAAAATGTAAATAACTAGCGGTGTTTAATAGCTAAAATACTATCGTAAAAATGCACCTCTCAGTAATGTTGCAATTAAATGAACACACAATTTAAATTCACTTTGTAAATGAATTCTCATTTTGAACAATGGGTGTCGTCATATAGGTAGAGAGGGGACACATCACTCTATAATTTGCCTTCCTTAACATTTTTAACACTAAGAATAAATGTAATAGTTTAATTTTTGTGGTGTTCGTAAAGTAGCTTGAACTTAATGTACAGTTAATTAATTTATAATTACTACATCTGCGGTAATTGAGCACTGTGCAGTGAGGCTGTCAATGTCCCCCTCCATTCCAAGACGTAGCGAACGAAGCGCCAGTGACTCAAACTACGTATAAACCACTTCGTCAAAATTAATACGTTGTAGCCCATAGTAGCGTGTTCTATGGCGTATCCGTTAGGTGGTTGATCTGTGGCTCTGAGGGCGATCTGACAACTGGCCGAGGGCGTGAGTAACGTGATTGCCCGTGACAAGTGTATATTGTGTATGTTCTGATAACTGTAAAGCTGGATTCACAACCACCACGTAGCGTACGCACGTACTTACGTGTAAAAGTAGAATCACTTAGTGCACATGCTAGCATTCACATCCTCGCGTAGCGTGCGTACGTACATAATGGAGTCGATCAACTTCCTAATTCGTACGTACGTACGCTAAGTAGTGGTTGTGAATGCAGCATGTGCAAACTTAAGACTCAACTAAATATTAATATATATTGAGAAATAATTACCTTGTGGTCGTAAATTATTTAATTCGCTTCGAAAAATAAAAATAAAGTACGATCATTTATTATCGACATTTTGTTATAACAAAAATGCCCGTACAGATCTAGATTAAATGTTGTGATTCCAATCTCTAACACTTAACATCGCATGTATACGTTAAGGCAGCCACCTACCTCACGCTTTAAACTAGTTGCAGTGTGTTCGTAAACAGGTTTTTTCTACAAAACAGTTATACGTGTACTTATTGTGCCGACGTACGAAAAGAAAAGAAACTTCAGACAAGGTCAGAACCTGATTGTTAAGACACTATTCTCGTTAAAAAAAAAAAAAAAAACAAAAAAAAAAAACAATGTTTCTAAGCCCTCCAACATGGCTAAATACGGCCTTTTCAGACTGCAGTAATTCAAAATGTACTGACCGGATGTATGTGAGACAAATTGCCATGTACACTGAACTTTGCTACAGACTTTCCACTAATAAAATTATACAGGATGAGTCAGGACGGAGTGTGTTAATTTCGTGTGGTGATAGCTCACAAAATAACCGTGTCGAAAATGTGGTTTCATTTTGTCCCTAAAGTGAAAATTGTGGGAGTGATGCTATACCGAAAATTATTATTCAAATTACAAATTAATTAATACCTCAAAAACTACTTCATATAAAACAACGATACTCTGAGTACTGTATCAACAATCACTGTTCTTCATTCTCAGAAACTAGTTTGTTAATATCGCCGGCCCATCATTGTTCAAATTGGGTACAAGGTCTTGATTTGGCTTGTAACTCTGGGATATGTCATTGTTATTCATGTTGTACTACAGAACATTGACCAGGTGCAAAAGTGTAATAAACAAGGTAGGCTTGTCAGAAGAGGCTAGAGTGAACCATTTTCGAGATAATAGTACGTAAAAATTTTGCAATTTAAAATACAAAAAAAAAATGTATCACCTGAAACATACGCAGGCATTGCGACTGTCTTTCAAGGCGGGTAACCAAACAAATAGGCGATTTCGATAGCTTTTTTAATCGAATAACTGTAACTCAGATGGTGTAAAAGTAGGTTACACAGCACGGTAAAGTGGTTGTATTCTTCGGTGAGGAAAACTGTAGTACTAAAATAACCCACGAATCTATGACAATGTGCACTAGGTTTTACAAAATCCCAACTGCACAACTGTCGCTAATGATAATTATTCACTGTTTACATAACAAGAAACACATTTTTAAACATCACTTATAAAATAACTAAGCAAGTAATGGGATGTCTGTTTTGTGTAGTTTCGTGTCCATTGCGATAAAGGTTGAACTGTCTGGAATTGGGATTTTGTAATTATTTGTAATTATTTTATTTAAAAAACTATCGAATTCGCATCATTGCGGCACGCATATTTGTTTAATTACCCGCCTTTAAAGACAGTCGCAATGCCTGCAAATATTTCAGGCGATACGTTTTTTGTATGTTAAATGGCAAAAATTTTACGTACTATTATCTCGAAAATGGTTCACTCTAGCCTCTTCTGACAAGCCTACCTTGTTTATTACACTTTTGCACCTGGTCAATGTTCTGTAGTACAACATGAATAACAATGACATGTCCCAGAGTTACAAGCCAAATCAAGACCTTGTACCCAATTTGAACAATGATGAGCCGGCGATATTAACAAACTAAGTTTCTGAGAATGAAGAACAGTCATCATTGTTGATACAGTACTCAAGAGTATCGTTGTTTAATATGCAGTAGTTATTGAGATATTAATTAATTTGTAATTCGAAAATCAATTTTCGGGGTAGTATTTCTCCGACAATTTTCACTTTATGGACAAATTGAAACCACATTTTCGACTCGATATTTTTTTTGTGATCTATAACCACACGTAATTAACACACTCCGTCCTGACTCACCCATATGGTCACAGCTTAGTGTCCAATAGTAAAAACGGTTCGACGGGAACCATGCACGCTGTTTCAGAGCTTGTCTCGTTGAGGCGATGCGGCATTTGATACCCGTTTAAGGTCGCCCTATGTCTCTGTCATGTATGCTCCTCTAAGGCGCAGGTAGGCAGCGCCCTTAAGTATGGTTGTGAATTCGTCTAAATACGTCGCATTTACAGTGCCAAATATTTTGTGACAACAAATGAATTTTACCAACTGATTCTTAAAACCGAGACGCTAACAATAGGCAGAAATATTCAAATCTACAAAATTCGGGAGAAAATCATATCTCCAGTTTGTCTTTCTTGGTCATTTACCAGGCACTAACCACTAGGCTAGACTTACTTTATCTCCGTTTCAGCGACAAACAATATTACTAACGAAACAGCTATATTTTCGCGGTATATTACCTGTTACGTAATATTCAAGTGGTGAACTGTCAAATGACTGCTGAATTACCACCCCAGCAAACAGTTTCTCCTTGTTTACGTAAGCAGTGGTCCCAGCCATATTTGCACTGAAATTAAGAACTGGAGATGGAGCGCGAAAAATTGCTTTTAGTGCGCATTCAGTGAGTGCGACTTGCAAATTGAATAAGAAAATACGAATGTTCTCACCGCGAGTTCCAGTAACTGGAATACGTGTAACTCGACCATTGTACTCCGAGAGAGTACTCGAATACGTCATTATTGGTATAAAGTAGTATACCGTCGCGGTTCGGTGAAACATTAGAAATGCTAATATATTCTTCAGTTCTGAGCCTAGAAAGTCATGACACCATCAGGACAAGAAAAACGTGGACTATCAAAATTGAAGTAGGCACCACCCCATTGGTCAAATAGATTGTATTGCAAATTCCAAGTTGTGGAGACATTGGTACCAGCAGACTTGTGATTCACTTAAGGCCATGATCTTTCACTTCTTTCAAACAATTGCAAAAAACTCTAATATTTTTTAACCAAATGCTTTGAAAATATTTGAGACTGTGTACTGTCATGCAATACACAATTTTGCCAGAGCGTTTTTTATTAATGCACCGTTTGCTAGCAAAAAATTATTGTGCTTCATTTTGGCTTACTTTGACAATAAAAACGTGATATTTCAGGGTCAAAAATCTAAAAATCCGTTTCGTGTATTGCAACAGAAAAATTCAGGTACAAACAATAATATATAAGTGTTAAAACTGTAAGAATGAATATTTGATATATGTATTAATTTGGGTTTTTTTTTTTTTTCGAAACCACTGCAAATCTAAAGAACGAAGCCCTAATGTATATTAATGTCATGTGTTATGTTTCAGAAACGTTGGGGTCGCTTTGAACATGCCGTTCGCTTGGGGCAGGAATATTTTTTATTAGTTGCGGACTATTTGTGGCCTTTCGTGGACATCATTTACCTACCAACAATAACATCACTGCCCATCGCTGTATGTATTCCAGCGTGTCTCGAGCCATTTTGTATTCTGGATTGGTTAAAAGAACGTTCGAAAAGTTCAAATAAATGGCACAGCTCGATTTATTACGAAAGTCTTGATCTTTAAACATCAGAAAGTTGTGAGAAGCTATTTTGAAAGAATGGATCGACGTATCTCTACAAGTTTTCTGTTAACATAGTAGCAGCAGTTCCAGATATAGTTGCTGTACTAGGTCTGACTACAAGATGTATGCTAGGAGTGAAGAGATTTTGTTCAGCGCTTTAGTGCTAGTGAGAGTTGGCATTAGGTGAGTATGGAGCAGCGGGGAAAATGAGAGAGATCCCCGAGAAAATCCATCGACCAATGGCATGCGAGTATTTGGGTCAACCTGCCGGGAATCAAACACGGAACACTTGCGTGAGAAGTGAGTGCTGTAGCCACTACGCGAAGAACCACCCCCCCCCCCTTTTTTTCTCACACACATATGATACTTGGCACACATTCTATATTATTTGGTGATTCAGTGTGTTTCAACTTAAAAATAAATGTCATTTCTACATTATATTATATAATTATAACCGTCGATGGCCATAAAAAACTCTGTGATTGGTCAGTTTGCACCCATTAGCGATACTAGCACTCAATTTTTCCTGTGCCAAACTTTAAACATTGATCTTCCTACCCTATGATAGAATTAACCTTAGCCGGAGCCAGGAATCAAACCCGTGTCTACCAGAATGCGAGTCCAACGTGTTACTATTGCGCTACATCGCTCGATCCGTCAACTTGCAATAATCTGAGGATAACTTGTGGCACTGCGCAGGAATATACATTTATTTATTTAGATGCCATAATAGAAAAAAATGTTTATGTATACAAGGAGACAAATGCAAATATATTTCGCGAAATAACCATATGTCGGAAACAAATAGTTCATAAGTAAGGAGTGTTTAGAGGTATCGGGTGTGGTTGAGAAGACATCAATGGTCATTGTTTACAGTACAATAAGTATACAAGTATACCTAGTCGACATTTTAGGTATATTTACCGAACTATGTGTTAAATAATCCACAACCATCAAGGATATGCCTGTCCGCACGGTCGTTGAATCTTCCGTACGAATTAAAATATAATATAAAGGCCTGTATGCATAACTGAAAGAAGGAACAGAACATTCATCAGCCGCTCTCACGTTTACGAAATCTGTGTGTCTTTACCTGAAGATAGGAACAGATTCCTGTTCCTGAAATGTCGCTCTTCTATTCGTGTCTGGAAAACTACTGTGTCTTGTTTCGTCGCATCGTTGTGTAGTGTTTTTGTGTTTAATCTATTGTATCGGTTTGTCCTTTTGCCAAAGCAGGCCTCAAAACCGCGTTGTCTGGCTTGGTAGTGGCACTTTTTTTCTCTCTTATTTTTCTTATTTGGCTGTCCTCATGTAGTCGACCCGACTCCATTTACGGAATTTTATGTTGAGTATGTATCCTGTTGACTAAAGCATACCATTGCTTATTATATGTTCCTATTCTCTGTAATTTTCTTTGGCAGATATCTGCATCACAATGGAGTATGTTAAAAATAATACATACAGCCATTCGTAACAACATTTTGGTTCTAACCAATGACGTCACAGAGGCTGGCTGGGTTGTGGAAATATAGTGAAGTTGTCATGCCAGCCTGTGTTCTTTTGTCATGATGATGCAGCACACATCTGTACTAAATTAGTCCTTCTCGTACTATTCTTATAACAACAATTTTATTTAACTAGTTACTAGTTCAACTTTACCGTATTTCACGTACCCATTATATGCGAATTTTATCGTGACAAAATCTTGTAGTTGAGTTTTTATATATATACTATAAAATGTGTAAGTTATAAAGCTATTTTCAGTGCATTCCATTCCATCTCAGCATATAACCCAGAAACAAACTTTTCATTTTTAAACGTAAATAATATTAACGTGACTTGAACAGTGCTCACCACACGCACACACACCCACTTCTTAAAATTCGAACGTAAAATACACACATTACTCCCTGCAGAGAACAAATTAATGACTTTAAAGTTTTACACTGTCAAATGTCACAGCAAAATGCCACATTTGGTAACAATACTTACTTGTGGGCGCGTCTCGCGGAGCCACCGCGGGCGATTGTAGTAAGCCGCGTATATAGAGGGACTCCGGCGACGATCTCCACGAAGGGTGGACGCGTCGCTTGGAGCCACCACGGACGATTGTGGGAAGCCGCGGAGAAAACAGACTTCTGCTGCGACCGTCACGAAGAGTGGACGCGGGTCGATTCGCGGAAATTCGTGGGAAGACGCATATAAAACTGTTTCTCGCCGCGACTGTCACGAAGAGTGTGATATTCGCGTGAGGCCGTGGTTAAAAGCTTTAAAACGATAGTATAGCGTATCTCTCGTGGGACTGACGGAACAAGTTCAGGGTTCCGCAGTATTGAAGTACATAAACGGACGGTGTTTTTAATCAATAATAATAGATCCCCACTCAACATTAAGAAAGAGAGAGAGAGAGAGAGAGAGGATATAACAATGCTTACATCAAAATTATTTTGTGATCGCTTCAAAACTAATTGTATAGGTAAATTTTTTTAGAGAAAGAGTGACGTGGAGCAGTGGTAAAACACTTGCCTCGAATTCGGGAGGACACGGGTTCGATCCCCGGCCCCGGCTCCTGATATCGGTTTTCCAGAGTTTTCCGAAATCACTCCAGGTGAATGCTGGGACTGTTCCTTAAAACAGGCTCTGGCCGACTCCTACCCCCTTTTCCCCGTGTTCCTCTACCAAAGCCATGTACTGTTCAAGGGCGCGTAACGACGTTCAACTATATAATAAATTAATAAAGGCGCAGAAGCGGGCTTGAAAGTAAACGTATTTGATACAACGGAACAGTCGTGTCGCTGTACGATAGTCTTGGCATGCTCGTAACAGGTGCAGATGACGGTAAATGTGCTTGCCTCATGTTCCAAGCAGCCAAGCACCGTGTGCCGGCCCTCTGGTCTTGTTAGGTACGTGCCTCACACCCGCTCTCTGGCGCTGACTTGTAATTTATGACAATTTACAATGCAAGCCGTTCCCTTTATTGCCTCGCAGGGCATTAGCAGGGCGAGGTGAACAAGCACCCGTATATCGTACCCCGAAGTACCGTGACGTCAGAGGGGAGTGAAAGTGGCCTGGCTCGGACCCTTATTGTATGTTAGAGGATCTTGCTAGGAACAACCGTTGTGCTATGGGCTCAAGTCATCACTTTCAACTACGTAGATTAATACCAAACTATATATACAGTACAACTACACTCATCAAATTAAAACTTAACCTGAAACTGCTTCAAAACAACTCATCACACTTATGTACAGTCAAATGTAATAACTGTTCCAGGATATTTTTTACACAACACAACACTTCTTGATTTTTTCCACGCCCGAAACTCAGAAATAATAAGAAATTACTCTACCGTATATGACAATGTCTTCTAGAATTTCGGTTAAACGCGCAGACGCTGAGTAAAGTTAAGGATAAACAAGAGCGAAGATCCAAAATTATTTGCAAACAACTAAATTATCGAAAGACAACTTTCCAAATAATTTTACTTCTCTTTCATTACTCATATTATATAAACAAGCATACAGATCACATGATACTTTTCGACTAAAGTTATAAGGAATATATCATTGCAGCAATTATGTATGCATTATTATTTTTTATACATTAAAAATGCGTGGGATTAACGGAAAACGTGTAGTTGAATAAAAATTTAAAAAAGTTGGGCGGTTTTTATTTAGTTGACTGTTGATAAATGCTGGAATAATTTCAAACTGATTTCTTTGATTGCATCCCTCAATTGTCACATAAACTCCTTAAACACCAGCTTTACAACATTCTATCCCCTGGTTCAGAATGAAACGAATAAGTATGTATATATATATATATATATATATATATATATATATATATGTGTGTGTGTGTGTGTGTGTGTGTGTGTGTGTGTGTGTGTGTGTTTGTACAAAGTAATCACAGCGAGTTTACTTAAATATTATAGATTGATATGTGCAGTAACTGTACTCAAAGTATTAAAAAAAACACATAAAATAACACTGAATTATTTTATTCGTAAACAAACACAATATGTTAAAAATTTGCACCTTTAAATATGACGTTTAAATAGCTGAGATTAATTTACGGGGGATAAACTATTGAAGAGGCTCAACAGTTTAAATTTATTTAGATAGTCTTTAACGCGAAACTATGATATATATATTATAAAATGTTTACTTTGTATACTTATATATTTGACAAGTAAATTAACAATGGATAATAGGTTAAACATACCGTTAAGCTGAAATTTAGTAAAACATAATAAATTTTGAATAATATTGTAACGTAATTGGCTGAACAATATATAATAATATTAAGCTTAGATAGGCATCCGCACATATTGCACGTGGAAAGTATTAATTTTTTAATGTGTTTATAATTTTGTTCTCAAGGTTGACAAAAACTAGTTTTCAAGGATTTCAGTTATAATTTATGTTGTCTTTGAGTTCATTATAAATTTGGATAAACCTTTTCTTATGCAACACGTCGTCTTCCAATTATAAAATAAGATTCATTGCGCCCTCAAACGGTTCCGCTAATGGATGGGTTTCACAACTGTTTCAGTCAACTCGGTTTAACTAAACAAATTTAAAACATCAACTCCATATTTAACTGCGTTTCACCACAAAAACAATGCAAGTACTGTAACTTTATCAGTTTAGTCTAATAAAATTTATAAATAATATAATGCGGCTGTAGTAGTGGGCACTGTGGAATAGGATAGGTAGCAGAGATGAATACTGTTAGACACAGTGCGGGGGCTGAAAGGCACCACATCTTACCAATCCTGTTTGACACGTACCCTGGGCTAGAAGACATATCAAACACTCCATTGATAAATAACGAAATAGTAAAAAAAATTGAAAGAATAATGGAAATTTTTATAGTCATAAATACTCAGAAATTATTTTAATGAAAGAATGCAGAACTTGAAGGTAAGAATTAAGAAAAATAAATAAATTATATGTTAATCCCCAACACAAAATGAAAGCAATATACTGCTACCTCCTCACAGTAATATAATTCCTATTAATACAAACACTTTAATATTAGGGTTATTGTGATCAAAACAGATATTTGTTTGCACCGTGTTATAGCTTAATTTATTTCTGTGGAGTTGTGAAGACCCCTCGTCTCATACCTCTTGGAAATTTGTAATACAAATTAGCCTGTACAAAATTCCGTGACACTGAACATAATAAGATGGCAGTCCAAGATAGCTATAAAATTTATAAATTTGAGGTCAAAATTAAGTTTTTACTAATTAATACCAATTGAACAAATTAATATGCTAATGCAGCTACTCATATGTTCGTTTGCAATTATATGGCTGAAGATTATTTGATGCATGAATAAAGCGATTTCTAAGGGCGCAGTTCATAACATATAAAAGACATCTTACAATATCGACGTCGGCGTTGGCTTGATGTTCACTCCAAAGACTTATTTAGTTTCTAACAAAAACTACCTCTTGTTGAGTCGGCAAACTATTTAAATATCAGGCCCTATACTATTAGTATCTCCCACAGCAACTAAAGTTTAGATGGAGGTAGATTATTCCTCTGGCCCAAATCTTCTCGGGGAAAACATACCGCGTCTATCTTCAGCCATCGGGAGATAAAATCAGAAGCAAGGAAGGAAGGAAGGGCGAATTCAATAATTCGCACAACAATGAACATTTGGACGTGCAGTTCAGAGAGGCTTAATTTTAAAATATTAAATTTAAAATAAAATAAAAAATTACTGATTTAAAACAATATTGTCCAGGTGAGGTTAACATAACCAAATAATTATATGGTTAATCATTTAAAGTTGAAATAGTAATAAAAATATTGGAATACAAACATACAATGAAAATATACATAAGCAAAATATACTGTAATTCCATTACATTAGTTATGAGATATTAAGTACTAAACTAGTGAAGACTCTTTGTATCATCAAGGCTGTAGCCAAGCTACAGAAAATTAATTTGAAAAATTTTGTCTCATTAGCTCATTTATTTTGGCACAGAATAAATAAGTAACTATTCTGTGCCTTTGTACGTCAGCGAATAATGTAAGTAAATACATTTTAAATAAGAAACAATATTAAAAATTGTCTGTAATTTTTTCCAAGTGATCAGTTTAAGTTAATTAAGGTTAGTTAAGATTAGTTTAAAATATGGAAAAAATGTCACGCTCTAATTAAAAGGTTGGTTTTGTTAGGTTAGGAAACTACTGTTATTTCTAACGCACTGCAGCGCAGTTCAACAGCCAGAGAGGCGGGCCCCTTAACGATAAAGGGTGTTATTCTACACGCCTATACACTTTAATAGATTCTGCACCAATATTTTCATGCTTGAAATGGACAGGAAAAAAATTTCCGTTTTTGTAGTTTTCAGCAGCAAGATTTTATATGTTTTAAGGTCATTATCTTTCATTTATTTAAAACAATTGCAAATAACATAAATAATTTTGAACTAAATGCTTTGAAAAAAAATTGAGACTATGTACAGTCATAAGATACACAATTTTGCCAGAGCGTTTTTTAAATAATATACCGTTTGCTAGCAAAAAATTATTTGGCATCTTTTGGCTTATTTTGACAACAAAATATGTTCTATTTCAGGTGCAAAAATCTAAAAATCCGTTTGGTGTATTGCAACAGAAAAATTCAGATACAAACAATGATATGTAAGTGTTAAAACTGCCAGAATGAATATTTGATATATGCATTAATTTGCGTTAAAAAAATATTTTCGAAACCACTGCAAAACTAAAGAGCGAGGTCTTAATGATTGCTGGTGAAACTGAATTGGGTATGCACACGTGTAACGTTCTTTAAATTATATTCGCAAGCAGATACCACTTATGTGTGCTGAGTAATTTTCCATAATCTGGTAACGACCGAAGATCTGCCCACCACTCGACGGCACAAGACACACGGCCGAGCTAGGCGTGATCCTGCACAGGCATCACAAAGCAGACTCTAGCGGTGCGAAAAATATCCGTCTTTGCTCGAGAATTTATAGGCATTTATCTCGGTGTCCATATAATATTAATATCAGTAGCTGCTTGTAGGTTGTCGCCAGGTTGGGCACAAGTCGCAGAGAACTGTATAGAGTTGTGCACTAGTTGACACTGCATCCACTGACACGCTAGTATGTAGGTATCGCTTATTACTGACTGGTCACAACATAATAAGTAGCCAGTAGATACTATGGTTATTTCATTGGTATACGACAGCGCATTCACAGGAGTGCGCACTTCTCGGACACTTGTTCCCTCCATGCCAACAACCCTCGAGCCGCTATTGATTAAAATACCATTTTATTAGCATTGGTGAGAACTTTAAATTTATGACTATAATATTCCGACAATACTGATACGCAACTCGCAAATAAATTGTAATATTTCTTACATTTACCAATTTTTTAAAGTCTTCAGATAAAATTATTCAAATATTGACACTGTAGGTGGAAAGTTACGTGTTTCTTCTCATTACACAAAAAGAAACCAAACTCTGTGGATTGCAATGTTAACGGGAAAAGCTTTAGGCGAAACGATTATGTTTTTTTCGAATCAGCATGGGGGGTAGATACAACTCTTAAGAGTTTCTGTAAGGTAAGGGGGGCCTGGCCTGGACCACATTCAACTATTCTGCCTACCGTTTTCTGCTGATAACACTGATATCACTGACAATTCGCCAGTGTCCGTCAACAATACGGGAACAGTCTACAGTAAACAGCTGAATATTTCTCCTCAAGTAAATCGATAATATCGGAACATTACATCAGTAAACATTACTGCAGTCTGCGTTGTCTAGCAACTACCTCGATGTCATTCATTTACTTTAATAATAAAGACGACATATTTTAAGGATATTGATGCATCTAAGACGACTTACGACTGTAATATTTTTGTCGTTTTTTCACAACGAAGCCTAGTATCGCGTGTATTTATGTTTGTCAAGCTATACACATTATAGTTAGCGATTATTTTAAATACGAAGCAAGGTATGATTCAACCTATTAACATTATTTAAGCTTTGCAAACTGCAAACGTCGAATGTTTCAATAACTATAAACAGACATTAAATAAGCGAAAGTCCATATGTATAGCATATATTGTATATAAATTATTAGATAACTGCTTCGGCTGTTATATCTATAAAAAAAAGATTCCTTGTCCTACTATACCAGATCATTTCAACTTTTCAATTTCCGCCAAAAAGATTGTTTCCTGACAACACATGCTTTGAAGCGCAATTAAAAGCAGTAATCTCAACAAACGAATGTAGCTCCGCACATCGTTATCATCATCAACCAACCTTCAGTGGCTATCAGTGTTCGTCAACATTATCGGAACTACAAGCTGTTCAAAAATTCAATGCCTGAAGTAATAGGGAAGATGAAGGAGACAAATACAAGTAGGTATATTTGGCCAGATAACCACGTGTCGGAAACAAATAGTTTAGGAGTAATGAGTATTGAGGGGTATCGGGTGTGGTTGAGAAGACACCAATGGTAAGTGTTTACAATACTTAATTTTTCGATCAATGTTACAATAAATGTTGAAAATAATCATCATTAACCTGAGCGTAGAGCCGGTATCGACGTAGAAAGGAGTCCCGTGTTCGCTGGGAGATGCGTGGTGTGTGTTTATTGTGTGTAGTCGCCGCAAGAATATGTGAATAATTCCTCCTCCGAGTTGATAGGGGCCAGAACACACTTCAGTTTTCATGTAGCCCCAGAGAAAGAAGTCCAATGTGGTGAGATCAGGTGATCGCGCGGGCCAGTCTACTGGTTCTCCGCGGCCGATCCACCGGTTACCGAAGGTGATATAAATTAATAATATCAATTTGATTATTTACAATAGATGCTTATTTCAATAATAATTTGATTTTAATTAAATTGTTATTGAAATAACATTAGCATTATTAATTATACGGGTTACTAAGGATTATTAAGTTAGTATTTAGTACTAACTCCTATTTTTTAATGTTATAAAATTGATGGATAAGATCAGTATTAAGTTGTATTATCATGTATTCACCATTATGTGAATAGTTTCGCCCTTTCTTAAAAAGTGAATTATACACACAGCTGTTCGAACCAGTTCTGCAAAGTGCGCTGGGGCCCCATCATGCTGAACCCACATTCTCCCTCCGATATTGCTCAATAAATGAAATACCGTAAACAATTACTTACCGTCGTCTTCTGAATCACACCCGATACCCCTGAATATCCATTACTCGTAAACTATTTGTTTCCGACACACATATTTAACTGGCCAAATATAATTGTATTTGTCTCCTTTAACTTCCCTATTACTTTGGGTATTGAATTTTTGAACACCTGTATAGCTGACATTACTGAAAACACTGGCCAGTGAAATCAGTGAATACCGGAAGGCGGCCTCTATCCAGTGTAAGTTCAAGCATTTCGGGGGACGGGTGCTCGTGCCCGTTGCCCCCATCCCCCCCCCCCCTCGTGCGGTGCTGTAAACTGTCAATGTCGTAGCCACTTACACCGG
>PNEQ01011669.1:13155-43569 GCA_003012365.1 Medauroidea extradentata | reverse complement strand
CGAGCATTGCCCTACGAACACAGCACATTTCAGACGTTCCTATGTGTGCTAACCCGGGGAGAAACACATTCGCAGCGCGCAACACATGTTTACTGACTGCGCATTTCTACAGCTGTTGTTATGAGCGAATTACCGTGAAGCGAACACATGTTTGCTAACCCGCCTTCGCTGGAAACTAACGTGACGGGAACGAAAAAAAACACTGCGGGGCACTGAGCCATATCTAAATTTAGATGCTCGGATCATCTACTACACTCCTTCAAGTTATCAACAGCCCTCAAAGTCCCTATTACTTAAGAAAAAAAGCTAAAGTTAACACACGGATCCTAACAAAAAAAGGAAATGAAAACAAAAAGGACAAAACAACAAAAACGCTTCGTGACAATATATATACACATAATATGCTACTTGACTTCATGCCACGTGTACAGTGAGCGGCCGCATTTCGTTCAGTTTGTCTCGTCTGTATGTATTCCTACTCCGAGCGCCGAGACCAAAGTTGCTATCGATGACTTTAAAAACACCGCAACCTTTCAATGACAATATAATTGTCAAGAAATTATTTGGATAAAATTTAAATCATAAAAGCTACGTTTTTGAACGGACCTCAGCCCGTTCTGCTAAGAAGTGCAAGTAAAACGTCCTGCAAGCAAAATAAAGCATACTAAACAAAATATTGTAATTTAAGTGGCACAATAATTTGTTTTGGGATCGAAATTTTTGATGTACGGTCGTAAGGTGTTTATATTTTCTTTTTTTCTACTTTTATAAGAATACGTTTCTAAAAACACAAATCACCTATCACGGGAGAGCCGTTTCTTATTGTTCATCCTACTCTGTGAATGATACTGTACAGTTATGAGCAAAAACCTGCTTTCCCTGCGACTGCGAGCTTCTCAACACTACTCACAGTTCAAAATTACCCATGAATTTAACAAAATTTCGGTTATTTGGTGACTACACGCTTTAACAAAACCTCGGTAACAAAGACTTTGGCCGTTGGTTCACGAATTTCCTCGGGGATCTACCTTTTTTCCGTCCCTTCGTACCCACGCTGCTCCATACTCACTTCATGTCACCCCTCACTAGTGGTGTAAATGTCACTGCCAAGGGCTGAACAAAATATCTTCACTCCACTCGTGTAGCAGACGACTTGTCTTAAATACAGTACATTATTTACAGATGATAAAATAAGAACATATGTTCACACATCCTAACTTCAAACGTTGGTATTATGAGGCCACGTGCTATTACAATTGGTAAATGTTGAGCACATGACCTATAATCTTAACTGTACTTGTTCTAAAATAATGCAGAATGTTTGAATGACTTACTGCACGAAAGTTTTGATAGTTATTTATTAAAATTTGAAAATCACTTTACTAGGAAGTAGTTACTGACTATCGCTAAGACGGAGCAAATAAAAGCGAGACTGTATTCACAAAGAACACAGGGAGAAAGGTTTGGCAGTGTCAAGCGTTCATACGTTTGCATGCGGCAAAACAGGTATGTAAAACTTGAATAAACCAAATATTTCGTTGCCTGGCAGATTCATTTCTGTCAGCAATATTGGTAAGTCCACTTAAAATTTTTGTCTTTTTAGAACAAGAAAAGTGGTGTTTGACGCGTTTAAGATAACATTCGCTTGACTAATATTTTGTTAAACAAATACATACTGTATTTGTTTCGCCGTTGGACCAAACATATATTGGTATCACCATATACAAACTTACATACGGTTTACTGCGCCATACCATTCTCTGTGGTCTGGCAGGCGAGCAGTTCGTTCTCTGGCCGTGCAGCACGCGAACATAAAAGCTAAAGCGGCGACATCAATATTTAATGGTATAATGATGCAGTTTAATATTGCACTTGCCGTCTGAAGTTTAACCAGCAGTTTACCAGCGCTAGTAAAACTTCCTGCAAAACAAGCTGAAAAATTCATACTAAACATGTTGTGTTTTTTCTTCTCTCATTGCAACTGCAGTCCTAAGTGATGCGTCTGTGTTTGCGTGCATGTAAGCACGTACATTTATGAATGTTTATTTTACATACGTAATAAGTAAGAATGCATGAAAATTTTAAATCGGATGGACGCATAGGTAGACAAAATGTAGGGAACCGAGCAGGTAATATATCAGATGTCTAAGTATTTAAAATCACTTAAGTCAAAAGGAAAATTATCCTTATTAATTGTTAGCTGAAAACTATGAGCATTTTGCTGTTTCTTCTTTTATTCCGTTATATTCTATCACGAATAATATGCATGGCATAAGTGAGGAGAAGCCTAACATATGTAAAAAAAAACTTTAATGAAAGCACAGGAATAAAGCCATTCAGAGGATATTTTTCAAGGTATGCTTGGCCTAATTGAGCTTCGATGACTATGCTATGTGTAGAGATGATTGTTTACCGCGGGAAAACTTGATTGTTTGCTGGATTTCAACATACGTTCAGCTTACCAGAAGATTACTGGTTTTAGCTTGTATTTGAAGTTATTTCCCCTATTTGACTGAACCTATCAGAATGCCGATATTGTAATAGTTGATGCCTATTATTGGTCTACAGACAGCTACGTTATGTCAGAAGTATATCACCGAATCATACATGTTGCAAGAATCTACAGCGTTTTCAAGGGTATATTGCCACTAAATATTTTCACGATATACCATCATCTCTTGTTATGTATGATACGGCTGGGATAGACTGTGTTGATCGCTGCCTTGCTGTACAGGGACGATGTGCTTGTCGCCTGGCAAGTAGGCAACGCGCACATTCATGTACGCCGGTACACATAAGTGGCAGGGGTAGGACACAACAGATCGTGGTAACCCAGGCATACAGGCCAGGCAGTGGGTGAAGGCCGACACGATTGTGACCCCCCCCCCCTTCTCCCACGACGCCTTGTATGTTACCCTCCCTCCCTACTACATCCACCCTGCACGACCGATCTGAGCCACTCTACACTGCCGCCCGTGGTGTTTACAAACCTGCTGTTCAATATGCATGCCACTCACTGCACTAATACTGCACACCCGAGCTGTATGTACTCCTGCCAGTGCACTCACACCAGACTACATGGTGAATAAGTTATGCTGCTGTAATATTTGTGTGCATGAAGATCTGAATTAAACCTAATGCAGTTCACAATAATGTAATGTTTAAAAATTTAGAACTTAGGTCCGAAGCCCTTAATACTCCATGTTACTAAACACTGAATTTTTAAAAGTTAAAATTTCTTATTAGGGATGTGATGAATTTAAATGGGAAAGGAAAGAGGTTTCCAACCTAATATTTTTTACGGAAATCAGCTAACAATATTTTTTTTCGGTCTTAGCGTTCATTAAACTTTAACTGTGAGCCAATTACTGTTCATCACTTTTCACCACACACCTAAAAGTTCGTGGGAACATTGTCGTTTAATAGACGACTCATTTCAAGCCGAAGATTTTAATATCGTTATTCGTTGCTGTAAATAAATACTCTCTACCACCACTGTAATTATTCTCTGGTCTCTAGAATAGAATAGAGAAGATGTATTCAATTGTAAAATAGTGCTAGCACCCCAGAGAAATTACCCAATATATGCGTGTATTTTTAAACCCACATAGCAGAAAATATTTTCACCGATCGCATACTACATGTCAGCAAAAAATGTTTCCTTGAATTGAATTAAAATTACGTGATTCTCTACTGTTACGGTAGCCTACGAATAAACTGCCCTAAGCGCATCCAACTTCGATCGGGATAAAGGTTTTGAAAAAATTTTGCTTCAGAATTAGATTGAAATTTTCTTATTTACTATAGACGTTAACAAAATATTTTACAGCATAGTATTACGCTCTTCCGACAAATATTCGTTAGTTGATTAGTTAATATTAAAATTTTATATATACTCTTAATATTCCTAACACTACACTCATAATATGGAAACTGTGAGAAATCACAGTTTCCCAGTGATTTCCCGCAGATTCATATTGTTGAAACTGCTCCATCGGGAATTAGTGGAGTACTACAGGTTAACGAAATAAACTCACAGATTGATCACTGATTTCCACTCATTGAAAAAGATACCAAAAATTTCTACCAAGATGTAAACAAAAAATGTAATTTTGCATTAAATATAATTAGTCTTTTTAAATTATGTCATGAGCTTAATAAAGCATGCACCAAAATTAAAAAGTTCACAGAGTTGCAAATGGGATTCGAACTTATGACCTTCAGCACTTCGCACTAGCTTTCTAACAACCTTTTTTTCAATCAGAGGTATTTGGTACAGTGGCAAGTTTCCGCCTCGCCACTGTACCAAACCTTCCCCCATATAATGTGACTAATTTAAGCAACCCTGAGTAACTTACGTGAGACAATTTTATAGATACAACTTTTTTATTCTATTTGGACGAACATAAAATGACACCCAGCCAGACCTGGGAATCGAGACCACGACCCCTCGCATCACAACCCAGCTACTCAACAAACTGAGCTACCTGTGGAGAAGGGGGTCGACTCCCACGCACCTTATGTTAACACTACCAATTTTTTGATTGCCGTAAATGTAACGTTTCGTTTTTATATACCAGTGATGTGTGTTAATTTTGTACACCACTTTCTTAGTAATAATCGTCCTGATTATAGAAGAGTGTGAATTTATAAGAGTAGCGTAACTTCATAGAGAACAACAGAGTGGATCTGAATATTCCAAAACTCATCTACCCACAACAACCGAACACAAGACTACTTATTAGGATGTAGACCTATTGAAAATATTATAGTACACTGAAGTGTAACTTATCAAAAGTGACGCATCAACACAAAGGCACATTGTCGATAATCACAAAGCAGCGCTGCAGATGTGCACACGAGGTAACAAAGTGCTAGAAAAATCTTTTCGCGAAAATCAGATGTCCCAAGCTGTGCTACGTATCTGCTAATAGGACTATCAATTGCCTTTCGTAAGCTTCAACCGTTATTAGAATAACCCTTATTGGCAGGGTTGCCTCATCGAAGGCCGTGATCTCGTACGAGTGACGGCTATGTCCAGGCGCGTGCTCTTCAAGGACGTCGTATTGGTATCGGCAGGTGCGCTCGTCCTCATGGATGAAGTGCACTTTACCCAGTTGAAAAGAAAACAACACGTAAATTACCTTGTTTAATAGCATGTCACTTTATTCTGGTTGCCAGTACAGAGATAGACATTTAATTTAATTTATTTTAAACTGTGATAATTTCAGCAAAGGCAGACTGTAAATATTTTAAACACTTTAAATAATAGCCTCTGTACTTTTGCGTGAAATTAACACCAACCAAATATTTTAACAACAGGTTTTTCAGCGAAACGGACGTCTTTCTATATGCATTTTACTCAAAACTGGGAATTTCGAGTGGTTTTCCTTTAGAACCGGGCTACCGATATATATATATATATATATATATATATATATATATATATGTATGTATATATATGTATGTATATGTGTGTATATATATACATATATATCATGTGCAATAACCATACAATGTGAAAAAAAATAATGATTGATAGTAGTAAAGATTTAGACGAAAAATGTCATCAGGGCCTACTCCTAGTTAACCCGAACCGCACACTCTACCACCCAGCTACACAGAGCTCCCTTACTTAGGACACTTTGTATTTTTACTACCAAAATCAAAATATTAAATTTCTCTGTGAGTGTTATACTAACACATATTTTAGCATTATAACTAGAATTAGGGGCAAATCGCAAGACTTTTTTCTGCCATTGTATTCTCCAAACCAGTGCAGCTTCCTGAGCCTTGTATGATTGGACGCGGATATATGGCTCTCTTTAGTTGTTTACAGGCAAATCAGAGACGTTCAGTAGTAGAGCGCCAGAATTACGATTGGCCCAGTCGAATAGGGACTCGCCAGTAACGAAAGAAAACAAAATGTCGGAAATGAATGCACCGCACTGAAGCCTAGCAAACATCCAACTGTTTCAGCGATATATCACCATCCCTGATTGTAAGAAAACATTTAGTACGTATTTCATGTTTATACAGCACAAGCGTGGAGCAAGCAGACCAGTTCTCACGTATTCGTTTCGGACTGCTTGCCGACTGTTTTACGTTTCTTTATTTGAACTTTACTATCTGATTATGAAATAACTTTCTCTCTTAAAATTATTAAAATTGCTTGTCCAAACAGGCATTGTTAAAATGTCTTCATATATCGCGTAGATTTCTGTATTTAGCTGTCACTACGCTACGAGAGCAGGTAACGGTAGCAGGTATAGAATGTGACGTCATTCACAAACTAAGAAAACGGGACCACATAATACTGAGGAATACATAGCTGGTAGAATGGCTTACTGTTACACACGCTTAATGGCCTCGCTGGCCAGCAGCTTGGCGGAAATGACTACCGCCAATCAATTAAGGACAGTAGTTTCCAAACTGAGGGTCGCGACCGACTTCCAAAATAAATTTTAAAAAATCGAAAAATGCTCGAAAAAACTGAAAAATGTAAAAATGAAGATATAAACAAATGACTTAACTTAAAATGTAAAGTGTATAAAGGGTTTGATATATTTTGGGAAACAAGTATGTGCGTGAATATTATTTGTTGAAATGGAGGAGGTCGCGGTTAAAAATCGTACATAAAAAAAGGTCGCTGTTAAAATTCGTACCGAAAAGGCGGTCGCAAGACCAAAAACTTTGGGAATCACTGGTGTAGGGTAGCGGCCCTGTCATCTGATAGTCAGGCCAATAGGAAATCTGCCGTAACATGCAGGAGCCAAACATACACGGGGCTGGCATCAACAGTCTCGGTCAGCCAATAAGCGACGATCACCGGTATCAAAAAATATTTGACGTCTGTGATACTACTTTGCATGTGAAAGTAATATTACTACAAACGTATAATTGATAAATAGCGACAGCTTTGTTATCATTACTTAGCATAAGCCGCCGTGTCAGGGCGTATATGAGGCGACAACTGTAGGCACCGCTATGTTGATATGTGGTGGAATAAGGTCACAATGTGGTCAGGAAGCTACTGTCCACATCCTGCCCGTACTGACGTCTCCCATCACTCATATCTCACCTCCCTCGTGTCACAGACCGGGAAATTCGTGGGTTTGATGACCTTTAAATTAACCTCCAAGAATATTTGTTTACTGAAGCAGATAACATCTGCTCATCGGTCGCTCGCTGACACAGTGATGCCTAGAGAACTGCACATTCCGATGTTCGTACAACTTCTACGGTTGGCCGACAGTTTGTGTGACGCGCCTGAGGGACTTATTCCGCCAGTGATGTAAGGTATATTGTCAAATGTCCACATTACCTGGGACACGGGCACATATGGGTGCAGAGGCCCGCAGCCAAATAATATCGCGAAATTCGTACGTCTATAGTGAAATCTCATGCGTTTATAGTATAGCTTAATTTTCATTGGCTGAGCGCCCCACTAAAAGTGTCAAATAAGACAAGAGCCGATTCCTTTAGTTCACGAATGTGCTGTTTTTTTTGGGGTTCTAGTTAGTTCCAAAAATGGAAACGTTAATTCTTCATGGCACTACTTGTATGCTACTTCTGGCGCTCTGCTGGAAGAGAGCTAGGCTAGAGATAGAGAAATAGAGAGAACGCATACCACAGAGTCTGGAAACGCTTTTGCACACGCTCGTGGGAATAGAGAACAAAAAGATTCAAATAAATGTAAAATACAGGACGTTTCTCTAGGCGTTACCACCAATACATACGTGAGGGTAAAGTGCCACATACAGTACATATGAATCCCCAGTTAAATAACAAATCGGCAGGTGTTTGTCCACGAACGAGACTTTTCGCATGTGATTGCGTAAACAATCTGTATAACGTCTGTGACGTTTGACGAAATGGTTTGCCTGCAATTGTGAGTCTCAGTTGTAACAATTAAATCTCATAATATATCATTATATACACTTCTGTAGTGGTTATTAACTTATTCGTCACGTGTTAAACTTGTCAAACTACTCTATAAACATTGGGATAAGAACATACTTACGCATGCCATTTATTTCTCAAGATGATGTGGTGAATAAGACGTGTATGCGGCGATAACGCCTCGTGAATAAACCTGTACGTAACAAGTCAAGCCACTGAATTGTCGCGGAAAGAGTTTTGCAACAGTTTGCTTCAATTTATCATGTGCATGTCTGGATCTCTGCTTCATGGCCAGTGATTGGCTGTCTTGGGGTTCTGCTGGCAAATCACATACGTATGTTGTCACATTAACCTTATTCCTACTCGTGAAGTCAAATGAGAGATGTGTCTGATCAAAGACACGCTGCCAATAACCATGAAGCACAGCTGCCGATGTACACGTGAGGCATTGAATCAAAATGTTTCATAAATATTTTTACTACAATTTTCTGACTATTTACTTTCTTGGACATGATTCATTACGATTTATATGTCTGCTAAGGAAAACTAAATGGAATAGAAAAACAAAAATAAGCGAAGTATGCTTTAGTCAACAGGATACATCAACAAATTCCATAATGGAATAAGGTCAAATAAAACAAGGACAGTCAATACTAAAAAAATAAAATATAAAAAATAGATACCAGCAGGCAGACGACCCAGGTTTGAGACTTGCTTTGGCAAAGGGAAAGCCACATAAAATATATAAAACTCTCATTAACTGACAGACACACCACGGCACAGCACAAACCACCGGTCCCATTAACGCATAAATGTTAGTGTGTGTTCTCCACGGGGCGTAGATACGTACTAAGAAGGGTTTCTCGAAATTTGACACCTTGTGCGTGAAAAGGGGTGAAATTTGTTTTCAGCTAATCGTTAATGTATCTTAAACTCGACGGACTATTGCAGTGATTATCACTTCAGTGGGACACTAAAACAAATTAATTTTTTACCAATGTAAGTTGTTTTGTTGTTACTACACATTTAAGGGGATTCAATAAAGTGAAATGTGTTTCCAGTTATACTTCGTTCGATATCAAGCAAACTATTCGAGATGTAGAGTCATTTAATCTTCACATTTATGAATACGCAAACACCCAAAAAGTTATTTATCAGGATTTTTCGAAATTCGTTACCTGAGGGATAGAAAAGGGCAAAATGTGTGTTTTAGGAATCATATATATATATATATATATATATATATATATATATATATATATATATATATATATATATATATATATATCGACCCGAATGAGCTCTCTTTCTGATTTTTTACTTTACTTTGATACTTACACAAATGTTTAAGACTGGATTTCGAGATTTTTTAAATTCTATATTCTGTATGGGGGTGAACATACTTAAGATGTATTTTCGATTATTTCTCTACATCAATCGAATCTGTTAAAATATCGAAGTATTATTTACTTCGGAGTGATTATGCATGTGCAAAGACCCAAAATGTCGTTTCACGATTTTTCCAAATTCGACCCTACAGATGTAAAAAGAATGTAAAGTGTTTTAGATTCGTGATGTGTATGTATCGAACTCAACAAACTCTCTACGTTTCGATGTGGTTTTTGCTTTAAAAGTATGCTTGTCTAAATAACTTGAAAGCAATTTACTTATTTATCGAAATTCCGACCTCTAAATGGATGAAGTCACATGGAAAATATTTCAGGTAAATTCTCGGTTTCTTTCAAATACGTTAGTTGCTTTTCTCTTCAGGATGGTGATTACGCAAAATACCCGTAAATTTATTTCAGTGCTTTTGTAAATTCGACATCTCAGGGGAAATATGTTTTAAATGAATTGTCAATTTATCTTTGGCCAAAGGAATAATCGTCAAAATTTTCACTTCAGCTGTGTACTTATACAATTGTCTGAAATGTGATTTCAAGATTTTTCAAAACTCGTCCACCAAAGAGGTGAAATGAGTAAAATTTGGTTTTGCCAAGCCTATTTTATTTATCTAAACATTTGAGATATCGAAGTGTTGTTTGCTTCAGAATAATTCTTATTTTAATATCCAAAAAGGTTTTTTATGTTACTGGATAAGATTGTCGTGTTACAACAAGGAAAAGTATTTACTAAACCATTTACGCTACATTACTAGACGATCCGAAAATAAAGCGTGATCATCGAGAAATAATGTATTGGCTACGGAGTAACAATTAAATCTGTACGTAATGTTATACATCTATGTGTATAGGGAATGAAAATGAATATTTTTAACGACTACTTTCGATGGTACGCGGTGCAGTTGTTTCTAGCTCCGGTCTACAATTCGGGAGATCCTGGGCTCAAATTTCGTGTAATGCTGAACAAACGTGCAATTCCGACACCTTAAATAATACAAAGATGATTTAATTTATGACACCAGGGAGAAGTCGTTGGAAGGGGTAGACATGGAATGCGCACTGCTTAGTAAACATTCATTATGCACGTAGCCTCGTTACGGCGCTCTAGATAATGAGTTATTTTACACACACTGAAATTCTTTGCACATATTTGTTTGAATTCGGCGAACTAAACATTTAGTTGAGCTAACATAATATTATGTTACTAGAACAAAATAACATAAGTAACATACGAGACTTTGCTGATAACAGAAGATACAGTTTACTAGGCAAAGTTCGCACACCTGTCGATAAAATATTCGGTTGAAGCTAATTTAATAATTTGTTTGGAAGAAGGCAAATGGGAAATTTGTTTGCGCTAACTTAACATTTATGATTGTCCACGCCGTAGTTTGTAATCACGGGTTGTGAGTTATTTTGACATTAATGATACAATTATCATTAGCACTATAGCTGTAAGCGTATTCAATAATGATTAATTCAGGTTAAAAAGAAAATCGCGATGAAACATTTCGAACAGAAAACGACAAATAAAGAAGAAGAATATGTTAAAATACAACTGCGTAAATGTCCTGAATTTAACTGTATATATATATAGTATTCACTTGCATTCAGTCTTTGTCATTGCTGGTAATAAGTTCTTCTTAATGCATGAGAGCCCGGGTTCGAATCTCGGTGCATTGCTATTGTTTTTATGGCTCGCCACCAAAGTCTATTCAATGCGAAACAAATATTTAATAGTATTGATCGAATATTTCACATGAACAACAAATCAAAAACAACAAAACAATTTTGATTCAGCAATAAGTGTATTTATTTCACCTTACACAACCACATAATTTGATTACGGCTAGATAACTTTGTTTAATTCAGCTGCCGTAAACCGGGGTTTCTTTCACCTTGTAGGGTAACTTTGGTTAACTCAGAACTTTGGAATTTGTGTAGGTGATAGAAGAAAGTTTCAGACGTCAACTACATTTTTTATTTGTTACAATTTTTTCTATTTGCGTGTCCTAGAACAGCACCTGGCCTTGGTAGAGAGAGCACAGTAGAAAGATGAGTATTTGTCAGTCATAGTCAGGGCTTGCATAAGGAAAATGTTGGAAATTGTTTGTACTATGTTAGTTTATATATATATTTTTTCAAAACATAAGTTGTTGTAATTTTGGCTGGTTATCGACTTTAGGAAAATTTAATTAAGTCGGTAACTAGCTAAAATTATAGAAACTCAAGTTTTGAAAAAAATTAGGCTACACATTACAAACAATTTTCAACATTTCTATGTAACAGTTTTGCGACATATGCTTCCTTCCATGATTTGAAAAATTAACTCGAAAAATCCGTATAAATAGTTACCCGTGGACTTAAGAAACCATCCCATAATTCACCTGCAGTGATTTCAAGAAATCTTGGAACGCTAAATCAGGATGGCCGGATATGGGGTTCGAACCCGCGTCTTCCCGAATGCGAGGCGAGTATTTTACCACTGCACTGTGGAAAATAAATGTTTTAAAACACTAGGCTCCAATTATATATTTACTCACTGAATGACCTCAAAACCAATAATTAGAATGGGTCAAAGTAACCCCGAAAATGGACAAAGTAGCTCCGGTTAAAGGGGCTGTCCACTGAAAATTTTAATTGTTTTATACAAAAAAAATATATATATATATATGATATGGTTTGTTTTGTGGGCATATGTTGTGACTATATTTTACTGTAACAAAACATTTTTAACTTTAATAGATTTTATACTATACCATATTAAAGACGAAATTCGCAAAAAAAAAATTGGTTTTATGCATTAAAGGAAAACCAACTTACTAACCGAAATGAAAACATTCACAATGAAGAAAAGTGCCATGAACTATGGCATTACATGCATAAAACCACATTCAATCTTTTTTTTTGTATTTTAAAACATTTTTTTCTTAATAAATGAGGTATTTTTTACTTTAAATTCGATACTTTTAAATAAAGAAAGTCAAAGCGGTTTGTAAACATGTCATGTCATAGCCCACAGCGCTGTTTTTCAGCATGAATTTTTTTTTTCATTTTGGTAAGTAAGTTGGTTTTCCTTTAATGCATAAAACCATTTTTTTTTTAAATCTTGACTTTAATATGGTACAATACAAAAACTACCAAAGCTAAAAAAAATTTCGTTGCAGCAAAACCGTCACAATATATGCCTACAAAATAAACCACTTTCGTACAAATAATTTTTTTCCGAACAGCTAAGATTTTCTGTGAACCGCCCCCTTAATAATAACAAATTTCTGTCAGTGCAGGCAGCGTTATCGTGTCTCCGAGCTCAAGAGATCGATGTATCGCGGCCTATGTTTGCGCTTGAGCACTCATGGGGGGGGGGGGGGCGCGACTAGATTGGCCGAGGTAATTGCATGTCCGAGGGGGCAACCCTCCCCCCCCCCCCAACACAGTGACGTGTGGGGGCGGCAGTTTTTCTCCCCTGCTCGTTGGCCGCGCGGTGCATTAGATTACACGACGTGATTGTCGATTATCATGCTAATGCCGCGCAGCGAGTGCCGCCTCAATTATGCCCTCCCCCTCCTTGATGACGTCACAGCACGCGCCCAATCAAGCCTTCCCTCTGTCTGGTTTTATGTTTGCCGCTAATCGCGTTTCCTTCTGCGCCAAACTCCACGGAATATCTACAACTCCGCCATAGCTCGCTTGTTTCCCCGAGTCCCGCTTTTTACACGCTCTGTAAACACCCATGAACGACGACACAAAAAAATTCTCGCTCGTGTTTGAATTATTTTTTTTTTGTCGGTGATTAAACAACGAATACTTGTAAAAGAATGTGTAACCAATACGAAAAATTTTGTTACTCTTTGTGGCGACGATCACACATACTGGAATAACTGGCGAATGTAAGCTGCGAATTTTGAAAATGTTCGGAATGCTGCAGATTCTTTACCAAACACGCAACTTGCATTAAAAAGATAGGCGCATTTATGTCTGAAACATACACGTACTATAAAATAGCTTTTTAGCTTGATGCTAATGTTAAATATTGTCTAAGGTTGACAGGGAGCAAACACGCTATCTGCACAAGGAAAATAAATGAGAAGTGGAAGGAAAATGTGAGAAACAGTGGTAAGCATCATTAATCATTGTGTTTTCTCTCTCTCCCTCTCTCACTCTCTCTCTCTCTCTCTCGCCCTTTATGACAGAGTGTAGCTTCGGTAAGCATTACAAGTCCTGTATTAAAAACACAGCCAAGAAGGCAGGGTCGTTCTGTATCCAAGTTCAAGCTATAAATCATCCTGGACTACGAACAAACAGTAGATATCACTCTTACATACTTGATAGCATTCTTCCAGAACAAATGCTGAATAAATACGGAAATAAACAGGTGCCTATTTGTCCAATCACAGGGGGGGGGGAAGTAAGCAAATTATATTCCTTACCATTTCTTGACTAAGTAGAGGTAGTTATGTCCATTTTATACTTGGTTTATTTGCTTGAACATACTCCATTGCGAAATAAATGACTGTCAAAAGAAAACTAAAAGTAAAAATAAGACAAGAAAACATAAATAAGCAGAGTATGCTTTAGTCATCAGGATACATATACAACATGAAGTTCCAAAACTGGAATCTGGTCAGATAAAACAAGGAACAAACATAAATTAAAAGAAATAACAAAAATAAAAAAGAAACCTATGTTGACATGCGACACAATGATTAGACGAAACAAAAACACAAACAGTAATACAGCAAACGACACAACGATGAGACTAAACAAAACACAAAGATGTCGGACACAAACAGAAAAAACAACAAACAGCACAAACGATAAGACGAAATAAAACACAGCAGTTTTCCAAAACTGTGTTTCGTCTCATCGTTTTGTCGCATGTCAACATAGGTTTAGTTTTTTATATTTTTGTTATTTCTTTTAATTTATGTTTGTTCCTTGTTTTATCTGACCAGATTCCAGTTTTGGAATTTCATATTGTGTATGTATCCTGATGACTAAAGCATACTCTGCTTATTTATGTTTTCTCGTCTTATTTTTATTTTTAGTTTTCTTTTGACAGTCATTTATTTCGCAAATAAATCCAGTCATGCTCTCCCATTGCACAGTTCTTTCAAAGATCACATTTTATACTTATCTAGTAATTCGTAGACATCTTCTTTCTTGGTACTTAACCCGTGTATGTTTCATTTTTATAGATTTAAAGTCTCTTTTCGTTTGTCGGTTCGTTGTTTGTTATGACCCAAGTCCGAGGTTTAGTTTGAGGTTTTCTGCTGGTGTAATATTTTTTTCCCAGGAGATGGGATGTAGGCCTATCGTCGCACCCTCCCCCCCAACCTGAATGGCCAGTTATTTTCTTACAAATAAGTGTCTTCAGGAATAAACATGCAATTTTTTCTACCTATATCGTACTTTATATTTACTGTACTGCTGTATCACAATTTAAAAGTTGCCACCTTCTATAAGTGATGCGTTTTCAGATTTTCTTACAACGTAAAATCCACACGCTTTTAAGAGAAGCAGTATTCGTATACTGAAAAAAAAAAAAAAAAAAAAAAAAAAAAAAAAAAAAAAAAAAAAAAAAAAAAAAAAAAAAAAAAAAAAAAAAAAAAAAAAAAAAAAAAAAAAAAAAAAAAAAAAAAAAAAAAAAAAAAAAAAAAAAAAAAAAACATTGTACAATGAATTCCCTACGAATTGTGTCTGTTAGCTGTTTTGCGTAAGTTGAATAATTTAGTCGCTAAAGCGTTGGAATTTAGATAAAATGAGATTTGAAGGGTAAGGCAAGAATATACTTATGTTTTCAGCTATTGCGACTTTTCAGAACTGATAAATTTGTGAGTAAGGATGCTCGAAGGCAAGCAAAAGAGTTTCATGAACACTGCATGTGTGTGTTGTACCAGATTCATTAACACACACTACGTCGCTAGACTTAGTAAGTTTGGAAACCCTGCACAGCTGTAATAACGTCATCGCGATATGTTTTCTTCTACAGAACGTATGTACAGTCATGGACACATTAAGTGGGCCAACTCGTGAAGGTGGAAATATGCCTGAGTCCCGATTCGGGTATGTTCGGCAGGCAGGCCTTCGCGCAGGCGACAGATGAGGGGGTGGCGTCACCCAACGGAAAGCGAATGCTATGAGCAAAAAGGACACAAATCGCAGCATGTAATTGTTGTTAACAAATACTTAAGCGTGGATAATATTTCACGTTCATAAGTAGTGATACAATTAATAGAGAGTAACAATATTGACGTTGTGCCCCAAACATGTCAGATTTCGGTGTATTATTAGTCGATATTATTGTCTTGTAGTTTAATTTGTATTAATTCTACAAATGTTTACTTTCACATTGTAATAACATGTTAACAGTCTATCGTATTTATTTTGCGAGTGTTGCAAGTAGGAAGCAACTAAATGTTGGTAAGGTAAGCACACAAATCCTCGGCAGCAATTTTTTTTCCTAACCTACCCTAACTACTAAGTTATGTGTGAGGCCCGGGGAAGGAGCGGGACTAAGTGCGTCTCAGGGCTGAGCCCCATACACCTACAAGAGGGAAGTTTCATGCAGAGGAGGCATGCATCGCGGCAGAGAGGGATTGGGGCCATGTCTACCTCCCTAAGTGTACCTATAGCTAAGATGTAATCTAAGAAGAGAGAGGGAAAAACCGGCATAGTACCGTAAAAACCCTCTCGACAGAATAGGAGTGTAACCACTAAGCAGTTACATGCATTAAAATAAAAATGGCACTGGAAAAGTAGGAAGGTCCAGGTTGTTAGTAGAGTTGTGAAGTAAGAGTGGGGCAGGGGGGCGGGAACTTTGATTCTTTATTTATTTATTTCCTTTTCTTTATTTTTATGAGGGCGCTGGTTTTTAACCAGTGCACTGTGTGTTAGCACAATGCACTGGTGGAGGACGAGGTTTTAAGGCGCCTCGTCCTCCCATATCCCCAGTAGATACCTGAAACACACTTAAAAGTACACCAATTAATACACTTTACTAACTCACAGGCAAGCCTGGTGAGCTAGCATTAAATTAAAATAACTAGGTGACTAAAATAATACGTTTAAATAACTTAAATATAACGTTTTTAGGACTCGTGCTTAGCACAGAAATATCTGTGCAAGCAGGAGCCCTCTGATTGGCTGTTTACGATTCTGCCGGCCAATCACAGCTTCAGCCAATCACGGGCCTCCGCCGTTCCGGACCGACAGAAAACACCACAGCTAACTTACAGCTAGCAATTTCTATAATTTTAACTCCTCGGCAGCAACGATAGTGAAGTGTTTTGAGAGCATTGTACGCAACAATGGTAGGTCGTAGGCTATGGCAACAAAATACTAGTTCGTTTAACTAGCTCTTTTTGCTCAAGTATCCAGGTAGAATTTTCGCGTATTATGACGGAACACACGTATGGTATTTATCTACCAAATATATATTTTAAATATCATGATATCATAGAATAATAATTTGTCAATATTAGTTTAATTGATTGCAATACGGAAGTTCAGAAATATTCATGTTCACGTAGTTTAAATATTGGAATTTAAATATTTGATATTTCATTCGTTCACTAACACGTCGTTGTGTAACGTTATACAACATAGTTGTCAGTAATATTTAGTGAATTGTGCGTTCATACATGACAGCTGACAGTTGTTAAATACGGGATTGCATACAATAACGTAGGGAACAGCAATGCAAAACGTTATACTAACCTTACACTTCATATGCTTGCACTACGTAGGCCTAGTATGTATTAATAACCAATACTTTAATCACTTGTCAGTCACAGCTGTACCTACAGAACAAGAAAATATGAGAGGAAATATGATCCTTGCATCACGTTCTTCTGACAATTGTGCTGTGACAACATTTATTTTACGTGATACGTGGCTGCTTAGTGAGCTTTGTGGGTAACAATCTATGTTCGGACCCACGGAACCACGTGTGCAGTCGTTTCGCACGGGAGAGCGACAACTGTTTCTGTCAAATGGGACGAAAGTGACTGTTATCGACTTCCTGGACCAACAACTCACAACACTTTTCTGTAATCAGGATCAAGTATATCGCTTTATGTTTGATATTTAGTGTGTGAAAGTGTGAAATACTTTTTTTTATGAAAATTGGCAAGAGATAGATTTGGACCTCGGAGAAGGACATGGGCAACTTTTTTTCACAAAAAAAATCTTGAAAGGGGTGAAACAGGGGATCAAACTTGTATAGGTCTACCAACTGATTCCCGTATCATGAAAATTGGTACACATAGGTATTTGAACACCGAGAAAGTTTTCGCTATATATATTCCTCGATAACGGCACTAGATGACGCTGCAATCGGAGGTGAGGGAGAGGGGGGGGGGAGGAAGGTCCCAGGAACATAAATACTTAGAAAGCATCAACGCAAGTGTGACGGTGAGGAACCGTTGCTTATTATGTCAACTTCCCAAGTGGTTCATATGTGGCGCTTTTCCACGGCCAAAATATACGTGAATAAAGTCGCGGCTACTTTGTTTGTTTTTTTCAACAATATCTGGCACTTATTTAAGGACATGCACCGCGGATAAAAGCTAGTAATAATGTAAAAGCGAAAGTAGCTTTGTCTGTCAGTTTGTTTGTTACACTTCCAAGGTTAAACATCTGAATAGCTCGCAATGTAATTTGCCAGGTCTGGGACCTGGAAAAGGACATAGGAAACTTTCATCATGATTATGTATAAACAATTAGAACGAAGAAAGGTGTTAAAGAAACTGCAGCTTGAATACCAACAACTAAATAGATTGTACAACTGACATTGTTGTAGCTTGATTACTCACAAAAACGCTGTACAACTCTCATTGTTGTAGCTTGGTTGCTAACAAGTAGGCTGTAAATTTGCATTGTAATAGCTCGTTTGCTGAAAAGTAGGTTGTACAACTGTCATTATTGTAACTTGTTAATTAAAAGTACCCTGTACAACTCTCATTGTTTGTGTAGTTATCATTGTTGTAATAAACCCATATCCTGTACAGTTTCTTAAATATTTGGAATCGTCATGAATATCTTCCTATGGGCTCAGGTTAAAAGTTGGTTCGTACACCTCCCATCCGATTATGAAGAAACTTTGGTGAGTTATTGTGCGTTCGCTCGCGAATGTTTCTGACAAACATCTAAGGGCCTACAAGGGAGGGGGGTCAAACCGAGCAGGGGGCGGAATGGGCTCCCAAATATATATCACATTGAATTGAAAACCGCCCAAACGAAGTTACGGGCACAAACTGGTGTCTGATAAAGTCGACTTGTTGGCGAGAAGACTGCATTCAATTTCAGTAATTAGCACCTAGAGACTACGGTGAGGCCATATGCGCGTACGATGTCGCCCTTATATCTCCATACTTCTTGGACTTGAACGTACAAATGCGCGTCCTCCCAGGTGGCTCACCTTAACTTCTAATACTAAATAAATTTGTTACTATTGTTGGCATTCATATGACGGTCTTCGAAAGTACACTTAACCGTTAACAGCGTATATATGTCGTGATTTCTGACCCCTTTTTATTAGAACAACCCACAGTTTACTGAAACTAGATATTCTAGGTCAAAGTTCATTGGATGTATCTAATCCTTGCATAAAGCACTTTTGTTTAGTTTTTATGGTTTCTTCGAATACTAGGATTTTATACTTGTTCTTTTTCTATGCTGTACCAAATACCTTATATTACCATACCGGACCTTACTTTGTTTTAGCATTGAGAAGAATGGGAATTATTACCCACCTAGTGAGAAATGATTGAAACTATGCCGACATATATGTACGTACTGTTTTCTGTACAACTTCGTATATATTATTTTTATGGATATCAAAGATATGGGCGCTACAAAGAGATGTAAAACCAAGTTGTAAAAAAGGCTAATCTCAGATCTTGCTGTCATAGCTATAAAAAAAGGACGTTTCCAATAAGCATAAAGAATGTTCGGTATTGTTATATAAAACGTATTTGGCTATACTTCCGACCGTCTCCTCTTACTTGGTACGATTATGACAAAATAAATGGCCTTGCTGGTTGGTTATTTTCTGCATAACACCGCCCAATAGAACAACACTGCCAGAAATGTGAACTGGCATTGGCACTGCTGTCAGTTGCCGTCAATAAAAACCCAGCCCCGTGTCCAGAGTTATTCTCCAGTGTATTCGGCAGGAACATTGAAAATAGCCAATGAGGCTGTCTCTCTCGGCCCGCCCGCGGCTCATTAATTAAAGCGAGCGAGTGAGCGATAAATGTTTGGCGTGCCACGCGCGCTGCTTTCATTAATGCCTCGCGGCTGCAGGACGAGGGGAGGGAGGGGTTGATAATGGCCAATAATGGACAGTCTGCTAACACATGCACGTCCTGACGGCAATGCAGCCATGCTCGATAAACACAAGGCCCAGCGAGACACACGTCACCTTGCAATCTCTGAGCAGACTGCTAACTTCAAGTCCGTGATCCCACATTTATACTGATTTTATAATTTTTATTATAATTCCTAAACCAGAGCAGATATCGAAGAATTGTTGTACACTTCCGTTACAAGTTGTTGTTACTATGTAGCACATATTTATCAATCAAAAAAAGTAAACAAGTTTAATTAGTTCATTAGTTGGAATTTCCTTTGTTGCATAATTAGCAGAAATAATTGTTATAGATGATGGTTTATCTCTGGAAAATTTGACTTTTTGATAGATTACAACGCACGTTCAGCTAATTAGATTGTTATTGGCCTTAGCTTGTACTTGGAGCTGTTACGCTATTTGACTGATCCAATAAGAATCCCGCTATTGTAATATTTGATGCCTATTATTGGTCTGCAGACAGCTACGTTGTGTCAGACGTATATCACCCAGTCATACATCTCGCAAGAAACTACAGTGTTTTCAAGGGTATGTTGGCGCAAAACATTTTCGCAGTATATCATAATCTCTAATCATCGTGTATTATGGCCTCGCTCTTTAGTTTTGCAGTGGTATCGAAAATATTTTATAAAACGCAAATTAATACATATATAAAAAATTCATTCTTTCAGTTTTAACGCTTATATATCACATTTTGTATCTGAATTTTCTGTTGCAATACACCAAACGGATTTTTACATTTATGGCCCTGAAATATCACATATTTTGCTGTCAAAATAAGCCAAAATGAAGTAAAATAATTTTTTTGCTAGCAAACGGCACATTATTTAAAAAAAACTCTCTGGCAAAACTGTGTATCGTAAGACTGTACACAGTCTAAATTTTCAAATCATTTGGTTAAAAAATAATCGAGTTATTTGCAATTGTTAGAAATAAATGAAAGATCATGGCCTTACGTACTGAAACATTAGTTAAAATAGTATACAACTTCAATAGCCAACTGTATATTCTATGTATGTGCATATTGCAATTACATAAGATATAAAGAGAGGTGAGTATAACTACATATACTCGCGGCCTACTATTTTCATAAATAGTATATAAGAAACCTAGTCACCACATTCAGCTCCAACTTCAACAGCACAATTATATCCGCCAGAGTGGCGCAAATTTTTTTTTTTACGAAACATTTTCGCATGTGGCAACTGTTGTGATTACCAAGAGCCTCGCCTGGAGGACGGGCTAGCGACGAAGGCAGTGCAATCAGGTCAGGGGTTGCACAAGACAAGGGCCTCAGCGATTCTCCCCACCTGCACTGAAGTGTGTCAATATAATGTAATGTATCGGGGGAATCGGGGTCTGTCTCCTTCAAGCCTTCCAGCCGTCACCACCTCGCCAGGATGGTCCTGGGTCGAGACCCACGACGAGCAGCCGTCCGTCGATAGCCGACACAATCTTCATCAGCCTCCGGCATCATGCTAACGGTGAGGGGTCACCCAGCATAGAGTAGAACCACGTAAATACTTAAACAGTCGCTCCCCTCCTATATTAATTATGTACTACAACCGTGTAATATTTTGTAACTAAATTATGTAGAGTAAAGCCACCGTAGTTATACTAACATATTTCATTTAACCGTAACCTCGCCCTTAACTTAACCACATAACTAGTTTCAGTATAATGTGCCCACCTCTAACTACAGCCACCCAACTACTATAAAACATACATATAAAACATATCAGTAAAATAATAAACTCAAAACACAACTGTGTCAAAGTACGTAAAGAAATACTCTTCAGATAAGAGCAGATGTCATTGTTAAATTACCGTGCTTATTGCAAACACTGTTTCTAAGCCCTCCAACATAGCAAAAACGGTCATTTCCGATTATTGTAGTTCAAACTGTACTAACTTAGTGTACGTGAAACTCAGCTATAATTGTGCACTGACCTTTGCTACAAACTTTTCACCAACAAGATTGTACAGTCACCGCTTAAAACACCCATAGTAAGTATGGATCGGCGAGAATCTTGCACGCTCTAGCAAAACCACTCAAGGTAGGCGGCGCCCCTAATGTATTGCCATATGGACGGCCCGAAACAACGCTGTAACGAATTCTCATTTCCGTAAGGTTTCTTTTAAAAAATAGTTGGCGCAAAGGACTTTTAACATGGCTAAACCACTGATTATTTTGTGCACATTTTTATACCAACGTGTAAAATTATTTTTCACTGTGTTTCTTTAAATGAAATGTTAATTATTTATTTAAAAACAATGTCAGTATGGATGTGCTGAATTCGCGTTATATTCTGACAGCAGATTGTTTGTTGGTTTTACTGCATCAGTATGATATTTTCCCCGTACACAATGGTTAGATACAATTACATATAGTTATTATATCGTTAGGTATAATTATGTTTGCTGGTATACGTTCAGCTTATTAGATTATCGCTGGAGACGATAGTTTATCGCGGGAAAACTTGACTGTTGGGTTTCAACGTACGTTCAGCTTATCGAAAGCTCGCTGGCTTTTCCCTGTACGTGGGGCTGTTACCCTATTAGACTAAGCCAATAAAATCCCGCAATTGTAACATTTGATGCCTGCTATTGGTCTGCAGACCGCTACGTTGTGTCAGTATTTTCAAGGCTATGGTGGCACAAAACATTTTCGCGATATACCATCGTCTCTTAATTATTACTGGCTCTCGCTTGTACTTGGAACTGTTGCCCTATTTGACAGAGCCAATAAGAATCCCGCTATTGTAATGTTTTATATCTGTTATTGGTAGGGACCCCTATTTCTCGCGAAAAGAATGTTGCCTCACTTTGTTTCCGTGCCGTATGTGCACAATTGCAGTTCTGTTACTTGGTCAGTGATTGGATAGTTTAACTCTCACTAGCCTTGGGATTCTACCAGCAAATCACATACGTGTGGTATCTCAAGAACGTTATTGTAACTGGCTCAGTCAAATAAGATACGTTACTTCACACAGACACGCTGCCAATAACCATAGAGCAGAATTGCAGATGTGCACGTAAGACACTGAAACAAACTGGGGCAAAATTCTTTTAGCGATAAACAGCGGTCCCTACTTATTGGTCTGCAGATAACTACAGTGTGTCGGACGTACCACCAAATCATATGTGTTGCATTTAACTACAGCGTTTTCAAGAGTATGTTGGTACAAAACATGTTCGTGATATACCGTCTTCTCTAACAATAGTTCAAAGATATTGGACAAGTCATATACATTATATAATATAAAGTTATACAATTATGTACAATGATAAAGTTTTTAACTATCTTCATTCCTTGCTTGAATAAATGTTCTGTCACTATTGGATGGACCACGTCTTCATTAATCTGCAACAAAAATGAAAAGGAAGAGAAACACAGCATATGAACTGAACTGTGATTTGATATTTATCATCTAATTCCCTTCCACTGAGTAAAAACATATTCGGAAAAATATTCCTTCAGTTTCTTTTTGTAGAGTTTAGGATCTGAGGAAACCAAATTCTTGTAAATGTTTTGGAAGTATTTAAAAAATGTGAATATCAAGGTTGTACGGCCCCTTTTGTACCGTACCAATTTTAAATTTACAGATGGCATGCGAATGTGTTGTTTATTGTGTCATGTTTGTGAATGGATTATTTTTTCTCACAATTATTATTGTTCTTGGACATAAATAAGAATAGTGAATACATGTATTCACATGACTAGACTACAAGCTGTTATATGTTCCTTCGATATATCTCATTGGCCGAAAATGTCGTGGCTGCTTCATAGAGCGCTTCTAGCCGATATTTAGTCCAGTAGTAGAGTGACCAATATCACTGTAAAGGGTTTATGTACACATAATGGCTTGTGCCCAGTGAACTCGCAGATTGTTCTCGGGTATATACAGGTCACTGAAGTCTAGCTTACCACCAAATAATGTCAATTTCGCTTGCCTCTAAATGTCAGAATGGTCACCATTTCCGAGAAAATATTCTGAGCGCATTATAGATTGCTACGTACTATTTACACGTCGGCATTCTTTAATTAACGGTTTTTTAACTATCTTAGTGCGAAAACTTATTCCCATTGAGTAGACCAATCAGAATCAAGTTACCCCAAAACTTAATGGCTGTTATTCCTTTACCAAGTCGTCCAATTATTATGAAGCATCCATGTCACTGTATTTTCAAAAACAACGTGCCAAGGAATTTTCCCCCCTAATATCAGTGAAGAGATTAGCAAACACTGAAAACCTTCGTAACCAATATGCTTACTAAACTTGCAACCAGATGTTGCTTACACGATTGTACGGCCCTTATGTGACACGTTTCAATTATTTTCAGAAGACAAGCAGTCGCTACTGACGGAGCATTCTCTCAGTCGTATATTTATTTATTTAATTACTTTATTAAATTATTTGAACGTTTTACGTTCTCCGAAACAGTACACGACCTTAGTAGACGCACATGGAGTAGAGAGGGTAGGTTCGACCAGGACATGTATTAATGCGCCACACAAACATTCACCTGGGATGACTTCGGAAAACACTGGAAAACAGATATGTTCGCAGGTGCCAGGGGTTCGAACCCGGGTCTTCACGAATGCGAGGCGAGTGTTAAAAAACTTCTTCGCCATGCTCGGTGGACATACTGATAATGAGAGGTACGTGAATATCGCGGATATATTGTAAGTCAGGTTGAACGCCGATACCATATATTTCAGTGTAACTTTTGTGATTATACGACGGTTGTCCCGGCACACATTGACTAAAGCTAGCCGCTAGTATACAATATATAGCGCTATCACTGCTATCCGCTCGTACAGTTGGAAGCCACTGGATAACCGACTGTGGTCAGAGAGTGTATAGGACTGAGAGATATAGTCTTCTGCCAGATGAATATGCGACATTAACGCACCTCTTAGTAATGGAAAAATAGAGTATATAGAAACTAACAAACAAGCTTTTATTTCCTGTGACTATTTACTGTCTTTAAATGTCAAAATAAACACTCCTAAGAACCGGTATTTTTCGCGAAAATATATTTTCGCCAACTTGTTTGAATGCTTTATGTGCAAACCTGCAGTCATTGTATGTGTATAGCCCTCAGCGTCATAAGTTTCCAAAGATTATTCACAATAAAGTGAGCACTGGTTAAAATATTCTTTCAGCCATTTTGCAATCACCATTAGTATTTTTTTCTTATAAACCTCCCTGGAACAAAAAATCCAGTGCGAACATTCCCGCAATATCAAAACTTAACATATTTGTCGCAAATAAAATACAGTTTTTGAATATCAAAATTGTTGGTGAATGCTCAGTTTTAAACGAGCAGACTATACCCGCTAATCCCAGACGTGTGGTGTCGCAGGAACCTTCTTGTCATTGGCCCAGTCAAATAAGTGACGCCTCTACACACAGAGCCTAAGACACGCTGCCAAAATCACGGTTCTGTAATAATAACAGACATGAAAATCTCGCAATTTTTTTTATTGGCAGCAAGCTAGATCTCAAACAACTGTAAATTCATGCAACTTGCTCAATGTTTGACTTATTTGTAGGGGCCGGAACATTTCGCGGATGCTTGCTAGAATCCATTGTACTATGCATACTCAAGCCCTGTCTATTCGTTCATTGTCTGTTGTTCCAAGGAGTAGCAGCTGGTGGACAAATGGTCGGGGCTTCAGTATACACAGTACAGTGCATTCTAACATGCAAGTAATTGAATCTGCGAAGTTTTCCGGGCTCTACTTACTAGACATCTGTTGGACAGTACTTGAGACAAAAAATAAAGAAGCAACTAAATGTAAGAAAAGATATGTGGAATCGCTATGTTACCGAACAGCGAATAACAGTTGTTATTTACTTGTGTGCACATATATTCTTGAAGACTAGCCTATATGTCAGTTAACCCGCGCATTAACCAGGTCACTACCCAGTACAAAGGTTATTCTAACACAGGTTAGACAGATCAATGTTAAAAGTTTGGCACAGGGGAATGTTCTGCCACCAGAGCGCTGGTCTTGGTAAAAGTTGCAAACTGACTAACCACAGAGCTTTCCTGAACTGGTCAAAAAGGATGCCATATTATAGCAGAAGATATCGTCGGAGAAGATACTTTCCAAGAAAAGTGTTTAAGAATATAATTAAGTTTGATGAGGATGCTGCTGCTAATAGTATAGATCCAGCGATTTTGAATCTTAAGGTTTTTTCGTTTGAAGAAAGTGTTGTTTTAGTGTCTTTCGTATATCGTTTTGGTTTTCAAGGTATTTTTAGAAAGTTTGGTAGTGATCTTTTGCAAGTATGTTTTTATAAGTAACCTACTAAATTGCAAGTTTTGGTATTGTTAATTATATAAATGATATTGACGTTCGTAATATTATGTGTGGGAAAAGTTTTGCTCTGAATAGTAATATGGAAGCTTCTACTGCTGTAGTAAATAGTATGCAAGTTCCAGTGAAGTTTTCAAGAAAGAAGGTTAAGTTGATAATTTAAAATGCGAAATTGGTTTATTTTTAATTTGAAATTAAGTTAACTGGCCTCTGTTATTTCCAAACTTAATTAAATTTAATTTTACTACGGTTTCGTATTTTTCTGATCCCTTAACGATATCAGCTAAACTAGTGGCAGAAATTTTCCCTGGGCCAAACTCTCTCATAGGAAAACACATTTTCTTTCTAACCTGCAGTAGAATGAACCTTTCCAGTATGTTGATGGTGTTCTGTTTGATACATTGCTGGCCAGTAATGTCAGCAGTAAATGGAATGCGGCTATGGTTGCACGCTGCCTAGATCCTGACAAAGGCGTTGACGCGGAGAAAGGGAGGATCCAAGACACGCACATAGCGACAAATAGGGCGGAGTCGTACGCACCAGTAGAATGTCTCGCTAATTGAAGGCCGGCAGTTTTGGGCGCAGCTGCCTAGATGTTTGCGTGACCTGCACCTCAGGGAAGCTGTGTTCTGTGCTGGACCAACCGTCTTCCATAGAACGTTACCACACAGCGTACCACAGCTGTTGTGTAGCCACTTGTGTACTGTGCTTCGTATTACTGCAGTAACATTTGACACCTACTAATAGGCAATAATTTTCCATATTTTATAATATGTGTGGCAGTGCAAGACATTAAGTGCTGAAATATACCAGAGATGCCTGTTTCACGATTTGCATTGTACATATTGCCTTACATTGTGCCACATACAAGGAAGTATTAACATTTATAGCTATAGTTCATTCGCCGAGACGTGAGAGTGTAGTTTGTAAACAAGAGCGGGTGATACTAGTATAAGCGGCAAGGGGTGTACAAGCTACTAACCAGCGCGCGCTGCTGCTGTGTGACGAGAGTTAAATTGGTGACTGGTCAAGCGAATGTTCGTATTGTTTTCTGATAGTGTCGAACGTAAGTAAACTAATGCACGCCCAACTAGGGCTGTTATGTACATGATACATACACTGCATGTTCGGTATAGTAATTATATCTACAACACGTGCAACATGAATTATATCAATTACACCTAAACTTTGCATAATGTCTATAAAATGGCCAGTGTCTATATATACAGTATGTGACGGTTTCGTTAAAAGTATGATGTAAATTTCGTTAATGTGGAGTGGATGTAAATAAAACATCATTTTACGGGTTCCATAACACTGTCAGTTAAACAATATAGGTGGTTTGATAATAACGAGGGCTTTGATAATTTTAATGAACGCCTACTGCTTAGTATTATATATTCCTACTGCGATGTGCAATTTGAAGATTTCATTTTCATTCCATGTATACCTTCATCGTTAAATAATCAATGCGGTACTACTCTATTTTGTTTGTCGTTTCACATGTCATTGTTAACGTTCATGAATAAAATAGTTACAGTATGTGTGTCAATATAAGTGTAGATTATTTTACATTGTCATCTACCTGAGAAATAGGGTTTTATGCCCGGATTTTTGCATTGTGCATCGTGCCGGACAATGTCGCTGTTCAAAGAGATTTCTCGGGGTTCTACATACCCATCTCATTCACACGCATAGGTTCCCACGACTTTATGTGTTCATACTCGCCTAAATACCATCAATTCGTGCATAGTAGTCTATACGCTCAATACCTGTCTGCCACTACACGTGGTGAATATTCCGGACACCCCTGATTGCAAGCTGCAATCACGTGAACACTGCGTGTTTCCATTGACAGACCTTACCTTCAATCACGTGCATGTGCTTCGCGCGCTCTCGCTAAAATGCGAATAGACAGAAGAGGCAAGATTACTTCGCGTATTGATTCTAGGTCAGGTTGAATGCCTATAATGTATACTTCACTTCTCCTTCTGTGATTAGACGACACCAGTTCTAACACATCTTTGACGACTGCAAGCCAGTGATAAATAAGGAAACAAGTCGTGATGGTAACCCGTGTTATACGAGTCTACGCTGTTGCCAGATTAAGGGGCCCGCCTACATAGCGCCCTAGCATCCGGTCGACCTCATGGACGTGGAGTTTTCCCCCACAAAAGCGGGATTGGGTCAACCCCTGTTGTGGAGGAGGTTGTCTCTCGCTCTCTCTGTTGTCCTCTCGGCTCGGTCTCGCGATTCCTTCAATTTTCCAAAACACTGGCTGCATATTTGCGCAGGACTCATATTACAATAACAAGATTTCCTCAACATTTTCAGTTGTTACAAGGTACAAACAGTCACGGGATCGAAAGCAAAAGGATAGATCTACTAAGGTTAAATGGTTTTAAGAAAAAATAACATAAAATACAGGCATTACGCAAGCCGGAAAAGGCACTAATTTGGAATGTTAAGGCCCTATTTTCTAATTACTTAAGAAACTGATAGAACTCAAACCATTTACCCTTAGTGTGAGGTACCTTAATATCTTTTATATGTCAAACACACAATCTCACGACTAATATTTTCTGTGAAAAAACGATTCCTCTGAACCTCTACATCACAACTTACATGACAGGTAGACGGGCCCCTTAATACGTGAAATACTCGTACCTCTAGTTACAGCCCATAGCTGTAAAATTTTACTTAAGTTATACGAAGAGTACATATAGCACTCGACCTAAGTTTCTTTGGAAAAGTAACTGGCCGCAGTTATATGTTTACTCAGACACGTGAACCTGTTTTCTCAATCACAAGTTTATGTGTAAACGTTTGTACGTAATTCAGGGTTTAAGTTTGTGTGACCAAGAGTTCGACGTATGTAGCCACTAGGTTGTGGCGAAAATAATATTGTAGAATGTTTTAATGTCTTACACGTTCATGGTTTAGTTGTTTTGTTGGCAGCATGTCTTTGTACACAAGTCGCTCATTTGTCTATGTCATTCAGAATAACGTCACTGCGACACCAAACATATGTGATTTGCTGTTCAACTACAATATGCGAAAGAGTTTAAAACATCGAATCACTGACAACGAAATAACACTGGAGGTGTACATTTAGTTTTGAAACAATTTGGTGCAAAAATTTCACCAAAAATCTGGGATGTCTTCGTATAATTCTAAATTACTCACACGGCCAGACCAAAGAACCTTTCCTGTTAGCTGTATTTAAGCAGTAACATTACTGATCTGAATTCTGCATTTACGAGAGCATTTTCATGTCTTCTTCTTACTGCTCGTGAAAATTTGAATATCTTAATGTGAGGTTTCACTTCTCGTGTTATATTTCCGATTTATAAATTTTACTATAATATTGATGGAAATTTAAGTAAAAAAAAAAATGGTTACAAAAGTCTTAGGCTTTATTAGCAAATTTTATATTAGGGTAATGAATTACCTCTTGTCTTTGAAACGCCGAACATCGTATTATGGTTTAAAAATAATATCTGCAATAATCTCGGCAATAATTATATTCGAGTGTTAAAGCTTTGTGAGGTTATCGCAAGGAAACGTTGCGACTAGCTCGTCTGAGATATTGTTTTACGTTTTCCTGTGATTTCATCGTTGTTTCTTCTAGTCTTGTTTGCGACGTCTCTTGTCTCGTCTTGTTCTACACGTAACATTGCCTTAGTCTCAGTTCTTGTCTGTTATGTATTAATATTGCTGTCCTGAGTTTTCTTACTTTCCTCTGTTTGCTTGTTTTTCTTTTAAATTATTTAAATTATCTTCTTCGTTATTTCTCACAATTCCTCTTTGGATTTTCTTTTATTTATTTATTTTTATTTGTGTATGTTTTGTCGACATCCAAATCCTTCTGTTTTTCCTTTATTGCTTTTCCTGTCTCACTCATGGTCTTCTGCGATGACTTAGTACGTTTACAATATTCCACATAATCTATTGTCCCCGGTGTAAGAATCTTTTAAAGATATTAGCATGGATATGTATGTGTTTTACAAGCGAGTTATAATTATATATTGTGTAGGGACTGGAAAATTTCGCGAATTCAATTACCTGTAGGCTAGAATCCATTGTACTACGCATATTCAAGCCCCGTCTATTCGTTCATTGTCTGCTGTTCCACTGAGTAGCAGCTAGTTGACAAGTGGTCGCGACTTGAGTATTCATAGTATAATGGATTTTATTTATTTATTTATTTTTTATTTATTTATACACTACAAGATTCAGCTCTAGGCCGGTTTACAACTTGAAGTGTTTAACCTTATACATAAATACACATTAATACAACAAGAAGTTCATTTAAAAAAGAATTAGTAATAAAATTAAAGAATTGTGGAAAAAAAATTACAGTTACATAACAATTTGGAGAAAAAGTGCCAATACTATCACTTGCA
>PNEQ01011669.1:0-13055 GCA_003012365.1 Medauroidea extradentata | reverse complement strand
ATCTTAAGAGACTCTGGCAGCTCACTCCAGTAGTGACTCGCGAGATAGTCGAAGGAGTTTTTGAAGACAGTTTTTGCATGCCTAGGAATTTGGACATTATTTTTGTTCCGTGTGCTGTAGGTATATGTATTGTGGATCGGATGACGAGCCTGGTGTGCAAATAACTTGGGCTTTGGTAAATAATTATACTTCTAAGTTGTGTAATGAAGTGCAATTTACTTCTGTTATGCATTGTCAGCCATTTGGTAGTTTTTAATGCATTGTCATTGAATTCGCGAAATTTTCCAGTCCCTAGTAATAAATGCTCCTAAACAACCAAAATAAGCAAATCAATCCAAACTTTCAACATGGCTTATGATGATCAACGTTCGTTAATGTGTCTGTGCTGTGTCTAAACTTTCCTCTGACCAACGACAGTAACATCGATGCTCGACCGTTCAGTGCTCGCGTTGCTTTGTTCACCAACTGGGCCAGCCAACTTCACCTAGATAAAACATACGACCTGGCTTCAATGCCCGTTAGAAGTGTGCACGATACGTCACTGGAGACCACAGGCAACAGCACAGCTGTCAATACGTGTCTCTACTGGACGGCCGGTACTCGATATTATTGATTCTTACACAGCGCTGCGTCGTTCTGCTACTTGCGCCTACACACTAGGTACAATTGTAAAAACTAAATGGCAAGGCGTTAAAAAACCGCACCCATGTGGAGTGACTGAAGTTTTGCCATAACTTATATTTTAGGTGTATTTTAATAAATTTGGATACAGTTGCACGTGGAAGATAACATTACTGGCAGTTTCAACACTGAAAGAAAAATTTTGCAGGAAGTCTTCCCTGCTAAATTATTTTGTAGCAACCACAAAATAATTCTGTGGCGGCCACAATATTTAAGCGGTGACAACAAAATAATTTTGTGATGACCACAAAATGACTTTTGCAGGGTAAATACCCTCACGATATATTGTAGCTGCCACAACATTTTTTTTCTCCCCGTTAGTTTAACACTAATGGCACGAAACAGAATGGTGCAAACATTTTTTTTCGTAACAAACTCGTGGTTCTACAAATCACAAAACGTTAATGATAAACCAACATACGAAATAAGTATTGAACTGCACAATGTCAGCACTGGCTGTTACTGAGACCAGAGCCACTACAGACACCAGACAGGATAACAACAAACAGGCTCAATACTAGACGACACTGGCCCCGCGGTGGTCCAGGGGTTAGACCTATTGTCTCCCACCAAGGCGATCCAGGTTCGAATCCCGCACGATGCCGCTGGTATGCGGGTTTTCTCGGGGGTCTCCCGTTCCCCTCGCTCCTTCATTCCAGATCTGCTCCATACTCGCCTCATGTCACCCCTCGTCAGACCAAACGACCTAGATGTTAAGTGCCGGCCAAAAATCTCTTCATACACTAGACGACAATTACAATGACGAAACAGATAAACACAAGTAGATTTCCCTCCGACGAGCTATTCGCGACGTTGCGGGAGTTTAATCTGACAATATGCGTGTTTCTTTCATTTCAGTGGTACAAAATCTGCAGCAGAGTTCGTTTCACGACAATCTATTTGTCTCGTATCTATACGAGTAGAACGTTTCTACCGCGCGTTGATGTCAAAACACTGGACAACACTAATATGAAATTAATATTATTCCCGGGCGTTATATCTATGCATCGGACACAAATATAACAGTATCGTCTCACAACGAATCTCTCAAACCAATGCTACGCGAATCAACACCCAGGTAGGCGGGTCTCTTAAGAGTGTTCACGTGGCAAAAATTCATAATTTTATATTTGCGTGGCATAAGTGTTCGTTTTATGGGCGTTGCATGTGACTATATTTTCCACTATTAAAAGTTATTTAACTCACGTAGTTTTCACATACGGCACGCCAAAGTTACGGGAACGTAGGAATAGCACTAAACCAAATAGGCATACTCGAATGAAATAATTTACACTGATATGACATATTATGGACCATGTGTTAAATATAAAAAACACAACAAAGTTGTTTCGTCTTTTTTAAAAATTGACACAATAAAGTAAATTGTCATATTTTTCAGATTTTTTTTTAAGTACAAAGGATGTTAACTGTGTGTTATCAAATCTTTTAACATATGGCTTATATTATCTTACTTCAGTGTCAATTTTTTATTTTGAGTTAGTCGTTTGGTTTTTGTTTTTCCTATGTTCCCGTAACTTGCAAATTTTGACTTCGACATGCTGCTATGAGAAAACGATTAGAGCTAAAAAAATTTACAAGTGGAAAATGTAGTCACATATAACTATGCCGTGCAAATATAAAATTATTAATTTTTGCCACGTGAACGCCCTTAAGGTCCCCGCCTACCACACACTTCAAGTGTGATGCAGCGTGTTTGTTAATGGCCTCTGCACTTTTAGAATTTTTCCAAACACTAACCAACTGTTACACATGACATTAATAGTTATTCTTTAACTAATATAATTTTTTTCGGTTCTATAGTTTTCGTACGAGCGTATGTTAGAGCAGCGATTTGACTATTTTCGTTACTTACCCAAAGTTAAAACTATTCATAAGATACTAATGAAATAATTTAAGTGCAAGTAAATGTGCTAAGCTACGGAATGCCACCTTTGTAATATCACGTAAGCTATTTTTTGTATAGCAAATATTCTTGAATATACCTAAATTTTTGTATATCTTTGAGTATCTGTATCGTTTTAAAATACGTTTTACGTGAAATAACAGTGGTGTTATTCTGTAGCTTAACAAATTTACATTCACTCAAAATTGTTGCATTAGTATTATTTGAATAGGTTTTTTTACTTTGGGTAAGTAGCGAAAGTAGTAAAATCGTTATTTTGACATACGCTAGAACAAAAAACTATGGAACCGGAAAATATTTTATTTTATGGGAAATTACTATTAATATAATGTGAAAGAGTTGGTCAGTGCTTGGTAATACAATTATGAAATTAAGAAATTTTTGATGCAGAGCGCTTTTAATACGTTATATTTTTCGAAACTATTCAACATGTGCCCGTTGTGCCAATGAACAAAAAGAAAATACACTTCGTACAAGGACGAGTGTCATTGTTAGGACACTTTGCTTATTGAAACTATTGTTTCTAAGTCCAACATAGCTAAAAATTTCCGTTACAAAAATGCCGTAATTCGAAATATACTAAACGGATGTCTGTGAAACTCAGATATAAATAAGCACTGACTTTTACTACAGAATCTTCACCAATAAAATTATATGGTCACCGCCTAAAGCCCCATAGTAAAATGAATTGGTGGGAATCTGGCACGCTGGTTCAGTGCTTTCCTCGTTAGGCGATGTGGCATTCGATACTCGCTTCAAGGTCCCCCATATAGCTCCGTCGCTTCTGAGCCTCATATGCGCAAAACCAGTCAATGTAGGAGGCGCCCTAGTAGCCGCAGAGTTTAAAGTGGAACCAATATAAAAAACTAATATCAAAGTAATAACTTTTTTAGATAACTCTTTTTTTTACAAAACAAGTGATCTGCCGAACATCTTTAAAAATATTGCGAAAGAAAAAAAAATATATATTTTTTTTTGTTTTGAGGTTAACTAATTTTTGGAATTTGTATCTCAGATAAAAGTATCAAAATAGAACCATATTCTTCCAAAAATTTCACGTTGAATATTTCTGATTTAAAATGGCCGTCTTTAAAATATATGCATTCAGAAGTAATTAATTAACATTGATTTCCCATTTAACCACCGTGACTGTAAGCAAAGCCCTAATAGCTTATTTTTTTATCTTGGAATTAACATATAGAACTGACAATCATATATGGCAGACATTTCGCTGTAAACACTGAGTGGAAAACTTCCATAAACATACGTGTTTACACACGTGTCCGTTACTCGAGCACATAACCCTCTTACATTAATCTGGTGCTCATCCACTTCACAACAGACGACAGGTTAAGGCCACCACCTAACACGCACTTAAAATGCGTTGTAGTGAGATCGTAAATACCGTTTTTTTAGAGAAACTACTATATAAATGACTATTCGATCAATGCACAGAAAGAAAATACACTTTAAACGATGAGGAAAGGTAGTTTTAAAACCTCACGTTGATCGTAAAAATCATTTTCGGCCTTTCAAATTAGCTATGAGCAGATTTTTGAACGGGTTATGCTTGAAAAACTACTCAAGATTCATGCGAAACTACTTTAGAAACTTAAAACGGACTTTGCTTAAGCCTTGCCACCAATAAAAAGATTGGGTCACCACTGAAAGCGTCAGTCAGGCGAGTGATCGACTGTACCACTGCACGTTGTTTCAGTGTCTTGCGGTAGAGGCGATACCGCAGCAGATGAGCCGGTCAACATCGCCCTTGGTGCCGTGCCTCACTCACACAAACACACAGCCAGTAGGCGGGCGCCTTAAACCCGCCTACTTTGGTTGGACTGAGTCTAATAGTATTTCTGTAGATGTGGATTAGTAAAACGAAATTCTCTCTTGCCCGTATTTTGAAAGGAGTGTTTGAAAGGTAGCAAGGTCTATTGTAGATGTACTAGAGTGTCAAACTAGGCGGATATATTCCCCTTGGCTTACTTTCATATAAAACACCTACTAGACTCGACTGGCAGCGCACGTTATTCATTTGAAACTAGTCGAACGATTTTCGCAAATATTGCAGGGCGTATTTATACTGAACATTCATGTTTCCGGCATTCTGAAAAATTAATATTTCTCGGATGTGAAAACAGGAATTTTTCCATAGGCTACCGTAGTGTTCGTAGTTTGCTAAATCGATTGGAAATTTAATTTATGATTTCCAGATATACGATAAAAAATTAAAACGCTTTATTGAAGCGATGTTTCATAACATTTCAGATAAATGACCATCGTATGTATGTTTTATGGCTACGATAAATCTCTACGTTTCCCCTTATTACGAAAGAAACATATTTATTGTATTATTGAGTTGTATCGCGCACTGGAACCTGAAAATTTTGCTTTTCTTTTTTGGCAGAAGCTAGGAAAACTGTAAATCTGTGCAACTTAAGCAACTGACGCATAACTGAATTCACACTAACCTGAGCCAATAATGAAGAAGCAATTGAATTCAGACACAATCGTGTGACGTCATTATATCAGCAAGCAGCCAATGAACAGGTGTCTGCTTGAGTTCACAGATATTCTTGCAAACTATTCTACATGTCAACGAACACGCGAACATTTCCAGTCTCTAATCATGCAAAGATAGTGAACAAGAGATGTTACTTATTGGCTCGCTTGAAACATGTAGTACATTGTTGTCACAGTGCCATATTCGGTCTACGATGACCAAATGGTACGGTAGAATCAGCATATTTTACTGAAATATGTTTATATCAACAGTTCTGCAAATGAAACACGTCCAGACTATTTAAGGTCACGGGTCTCTTTGTATGATATTTATGAAAGTTTTATGTTTTAAGGACGTTGGACCCGTAAAAATTCAAAATTTTATATTTGTGCCAAACACTGTTCAACTTTTACACATCAGATAACATGTCATTTCTCCGAATAAAAAAAATTAGGGCCCGTAGTTTTAGCATAATCACCTATCAAAGTCACAAAATTGCAGTTGCGGTGTAGCCAAAATAATAAAAAATAATATAAAATAATTAACTTGCAGAAACAAGATAATTCATATCGATACTTATTGATGTGAACTACTTCAAGACACTTTTGTAAACACAAAGCTATATATTTTTGTGTTTTTTAAAAATTGATGAAAATTAGTAAATGTTTGCATAACTTTGACTTTCGGCTACTACTGAAATATTCAAAACTAACTTTTGTCAAACATGTCATGAAATGCATTGATACACTGACTTTCAGTTCCCGTAATTTTGAATTCATTAGTTAATTACTTTTTTGATTTTGGCTGCACCGTAATGGCCATTTCGTGACTTTGATGAGTGATTTTGCAAAAACTATTGGGCCTAATTTTTTTATTTGGGAAAATGACGTGTTATCTGATGTGCAAAAGTTGAACGGTGTTTGGCACAAATATAAAAAAAATGAATGAAATTTTACGGGTCCAACGCCCTTAAATCCTGCAAGGGAGGAGATATTGGAGAATCGTTGCATTGAAATGTTGGTAATTGTTTGTGCTATGTAACTTAATTTTGTAAAACGTACATTTTTATAATTTTGGTTAATTATTGACATAAAAAAATTTAACTGAGTCGATAATGTTTTGAAAAGGAAAAAAACTACATATTACAAACCATTTCCAACATTTCTAAGTAACGGTTTTGCGATATTTGCACCTTTTTAGGATTTAAAAAGTCAAACTCGCAGAAAACAGCATAAATAGGAACCAATGGACTTATTGCGCATGTTTTACACGACATGTTATGGAATTAATAACGTACGAACTTCGGCGTGAAAACGTTGGTTATACTCAAATAGTTAATGTAAATTGTTTATTTTTATGAACTGCTATAGCATTTTGGAAAACGGTTTGCTATTTACTAGAGCCATGATTTTGTCGTTAAAAGAAGTTTATACAACTATGTGTCAGTGTCTCGCGTGCACATCTGCAGCTCTCCTTCGTAGTTATTGGCAGCGTGTCTTTGTTCAGACAAGTCTCTCATTTGACTGAACTAAGGTTAGTTATACTACAGCTCAGAAAGAAAATGTTTTCTCTTATGGTAGAGTTTGACACAGGGAAAATTACTGCGGCTAGTTTCGCTGCTATCGCTAAGGTCCTAAATACACGACGCCCAAAACCGTAACAGTTTTCATACCACTCTCTGTTTTACTAACACTTTTCTCTATGGTAACAGAAAATGGGTATGGAATCTGCTACGTTTTGGGCACGGTCGTAGAAGAACAGGTCTGGACACTAATCTATCTAACAATGTATTTTGCTTGACCCCCTTGTTGTTTGGCTGTAGTTCATCAAGTTACCGAGAATGTTGTACTTTTTTGGCGCTGTAATCCGGGCGGTCGGACTCAAACTCCGCCAAATTTTTTCCATTTTTAATATTATAAAGAATATAAAGATTTCTGGAGCCATGGTTTAAAATTGTGAGCGAAGGAAGTATTTCATAAATTGATAAAAAAATACGTTTTGATAAATTGTTTATCTTAGTGGGAGGGAAGTGGGTGGAACTTGAGTTCGACCGCCCTAACCGAAGCGCCAATAAGACACGATATTCTCGGTAACTTGGTGAACTACAGCCAAACAACTAAGGGGTCAAGTTTCCAGGCGAGTGTCCAGACCTGTTCTTCTACTGCCGTGGTTTTGGGTATCGTGTATTTGGAGCCTAAGGGACCAGATAAAGTATGAAACCATAGTAAATATAAATTTAAATAGGGTTGGAAATGCCAGAAGTCATTTAATTTACCTGTAAAGTGAAAAGAAACCAATTTCGCGTTTTAAGGGTGTTCAAGTGCGATAAAATCGTAATTTTATATTTTTATAAAATAGTGTTAGTTTTGTAGACGATACTTGTGAGCACATTTTATTCTTACGAAACAATTTTAGCTCTCATAGTTTTCCCATAACGGGGTGACAAAGTCAAAATTTGCTTGTTACGCTGCAATGCAGATAGTGAAAACCAACTGACATACTGAAACAAAATAATTCACTGTGAACTTATATCCAATGAACTATGCAATAAAACATTAAAAAACCCACAACTTAATATTTTGAATTAAAAAAAAATATCGCAAAAATACAGAACAAAAGTGGCAAATTGAGCATTTTTATTTTAAATAAAAATCCGCTCCCGGGACTTTTAAAATGTTTTATTACGTAGCCCATAGTATGTTATTTCACTGTAAATTATTTCACGTACGTAAGTTAATTGGTTTTCACTATTTGAATGGCAGCAAAACATGCATATTTTGACTTTGACGCACCATTATGAGAAAACTACGCCAGCTAAAATGGTTTCGTAAGAGGAAACTGCACTCACAAGTATCGTCTACAAAACTAGCACTATTTCATATAAATATAAAATTATGACTTTATCACACTTGGACACCCTTAAATTGTCAATTTAATGTAACTTAAAATTCAGTAAAGCTCTGTGATTGATCAATTTACATCTCTTACCAGTACTAGCGCTCAAGCGGTAGAAATTGTCTTTGTGTCAAACTTCATTGATCTCTCCGACCAGTAGCAGAGTTAACCTTAACCGAACCAATCAGATTAAGGTTATTGCTACTGTGAGTCAACACTTCTGTGGATTACGAGTAGAACCCAGAGACAATTCAGAGTTAAAGCATCCAATTACAGGCCATGAAGAACAGCTGCATATGTACGTACCATAATACACTGAAACCAAATGGTGCAAAAATGTTTTCGCAACATCGTCATGGCTTTACGAATAAGAGAACACGTATATAGATTCATTGCTACGTAATTAATTGTGATAATATTAATCTTGATTGAAAAAGATTCTTTGGTTCACGAGACAACACATAAAGGCCTCCAAGTGTACAATTGTCTCCGTTTTGAAAATACAGACCCTGCATGGGTGAAAACTTCAGAAGTCTGGTATCCTGACTTAATACAGTTTGCGGTAGACTAGAGATGGGTCGAATTACTGTATTAGACATGCGCTCTCTTCGTGTTTGTTTGTTTTGCCGCATATTGAGTTTGTTGTTTACTATCATGGCTGACAGAGTAAAAATTCGCGAAATTATTTGTTGCCTAGATATTTTCTAGATATTTCTCAAAATATTGGGCGAACCACTGATACGATTGGACCACAATTATTTGACACTCACCAGCTGTTTGCAGATAAATGGCAAAATGTGATTATCAGCGTACCAGATTTCTCATTGGCCCATTCAACTTTAAACATGTGAATAACGAAAAGAAGACTTCAAATACGTAAGGAGGCTGCCTAGTGGTTTTAGAGACGTGCAAATTATCTGCATACTTAAGAAGATCATTGGTAGCTTGTAAGTACAGAGATGCACAAATATATGAACTCGTAATTTGTACTTATACAGGATGTTCCGGGAGTAGACATCAATAAAGAGGCGGGTGATAGAGGCGCCCAAGACCTACCAAATAAACCAAACTTGTATAATCCGATTCGCAACCGTCTAAGAGTTATGAATTTTTAAAGAAAATATGGCTGTGCTCTACCTTGAACTAAACATTTACATATGGTGGAAAAAGTAATGGTCCATGTGGAAATTTTGTATACACCAAAGATGATTAGTGTCGTCACATTTTAAAAACAAATTTCACGTCACCGAGAGTACAGATTTGTGGCGTAAAAAAATCACTTTCACAAAAGTTGTGTTTGGTTCGGAAAGAGGCCTCCAGTTTGCAAGAGGTAAAAAAAAATATTAATGGGTCAGATAAATGATCACCCGCCATTGGAAAAACTACCCCATAGTATAACCTTTTAATTAGTAAAAAGCAATATTTGAAATTAACAACCGTCGATGCAGTAAACGTGAAAAAATAACGTAATGCAGCAGATTCACACGATGTAAAAATCCGCAATAAGATTGAAATTAGTATGTGAGTGAATAATTAAACGTAACTTTATTCAAATAAAATTATTACACAGTGTTTGAAATTATTAAAATGTACTTTGCATGTAATATATTTTATTTGTAAGGATACAATGAAATGTTATTAATAAAAATGGTAATAGTCAGTTATTTCATTAAACAAAATTGATATTTTCGAACTAGAACGTTAAGATTAACGAATTACATCACCAGATTCCCTTACATTTTTGCTGCTTCACATTCACAGCGGCCGCGGCTATGTAGAGGCTAGTGTGCTCGCCTCCCTTCATAACGAATTGGGGGTATTTCCTGAATAACCTCACAAGCATATTCTCTGCATTTTTTAAAAACGATACCACATATTTGCAAACAGACTATTTGTTAATATGTGGTACATCTACGTTGTACAGTTGTGCACAATCACCAACATGTCTTGCAGCAGATCATATGATACACTAACATACACGTATTTTCTAGTCGAGAAACAATGCACGATCTTGATCCGAAGGAAACGAAAGGAATGTAATGGAAAGATTTGTGCAGCTCTTGACAGCGATGTCTTGTAAGCCGATGAAGGTGCCGGCCCTCGTAGCGCTGTCGGTAAAGAGTCAGTCTGTGGTGCGAGGGTCGCCAGTTCGCATTTTGGTTCGGGTATGTTTTGTTGTGTTGTTCTTCACCTCATGACATTCTCATCGACTCTTAACACCTCGTTTTTAAAATTCTGTAATACCCTCACGTTCACCTCCACCAACATTATGGTGAATAGTGTGAGCATGGAGTGGTACTGGAACGGAAAACGGGGGTACACTAAACGACCACCTACCAGGCCATCTTCATGTATTAGCCACAATTCCCACATGCATAAAAGATGCTTCTGAGGCTATTCAGGAATTACACCCAGTTCGCTATGATGGGAGGCGAGCGCACTAGCCTCTACATAGCCGCGGCCACTGTGATTGTGAAGCAGCAACTATGTAAGGGTATCTTAACTTTCTAGTTCGATAAAATCAATTTTGTTTAATGAAATAACTGACTATTGCCATTTTAATTAATAACATTTCATTTTATCCTCACAAATTAAACATATTACATTTGAAGTACATTTTAATAATTTCAAACACTGTGTAATAATTTTATTTCAATAAAGTTACGTTTAATTATTTACTCACATACTGATTTCAACCTTATTGCGGATTTTTACATTGTATGAATCTGCTGCATTACGTTATTTTTTCACGTTTACTGCATCGATGGTTGTTAATTTAAAATATTGCTTTTTACTAATTAATTGGTAATACTATGGGGTAGTTTTTCCAATGGCGGGTGATCATTTATCTGACCCATTAATATTTTTTTACCTCTTGCAAACTGGAGGCCTCTTTCCGAACCAAACACAACTTTTGTGAAAGTGAATATTTTACACCACGAAGCTGTACTCTCAGTGACGTGAAATTTGTTTTAAAATGTGACGACACTAATCACCTTCGAAGTATACAAATTTTGTTCCACATGGGTCATTACTTTTTCCACCATCAGTAAATGTTTAGTTCAAGGTAGAGCACAGCCAAATTTTCTTTAAAAATTCATAACTCTTAGACGGTTGCGAATCGGATTATACAAGTTTCGTTTAATTGGTAGGTATTGGACCCCTATATCACCCGCCTCTTTATTGACGTCAACTCCCGTAACATCCTGTCTATTCTTGGCTCAGAGCTCTACTTTAAGGAGTGTCAAGTGAATTCGGCGGCCAGTTAGGAACGTCACACAGACGTGCAGGTGTTCAAATAATTTTAGACGCCACTGTAAATACCTGCGTATGTATTCAGGTCTCTCCTGCTTTTTCATCTTATCCTCGCCACTTACGGGGTAAGAAAGGCAAAACCTAGAGCTCACGATTGGAATAATCAAACGTCGATAAAATCTGATCCACTCATAATAATTCGACGAGACTATTTTGCTGAGTAGATATTTTGTTTGCGGACGTCATTTAATAAGCACCGCACTGTAGTTTGCTTTGCTTTCGAGTAAAAAATTAAAAATTGTTGTTAGAAAAGTAAGGGCTTGAAGCCACAAGAATCATATATAGAAAACTTAAATTTTTTATAGTTTTTAATGTGATTATATCCAGTCTTCTATAATAACCCAATTTCAAAAATACTTGCCTTTTGATATGAAAATAATTTTTGGCCCCAAAACCCCTCACGCAGAGCTTTATGGATATTTAAATTATTTTCAAATCAAAATGCGTGTGTTTTTGAAATTCTGTTACTATAGAGGCTACCGGGTTCATTCTGTACGGCCTAAGTAATATTGTTTCAGGCGCAAAACTGCTTTAGCTTCGAGTTTACTATGAAAGTGATTCTGTACGACCAAGTTGCGTTAGAACTCGTTTACTCGGAAGCAGATATGAAGGAATATACTGAAGCAAATGTGCGCGAGTATCGGAGGCTGCGCAAAGCCAGGAATTAGTTTAAGTTGTTTAATAAGTGTTATAAATAATTACATTATGGCTGAGACTGAAATATATAATAACTCTGCAGTGTGTGCCTTCACGAAAAAGACCCTTGGTTTGTCAAATGTTCCATTTAAAAGTCTTGTGTTTGCGGTGAAAATACTCAGGTGGAATAACCTCATTCTTTGGCTTGGAAACATGGATAATCCCTTCCTATATCTACATGTGTTAATTTTGCAGCAACGTGTGGAAAGACGAATACGAAAAGATAAGCCTGCATTATATATTATAATACCCTAGGATATCGTTAGTCTTTCATGTTGAAGCATAGTCATGACAAACAAGGTTATTTTGTTAATTAAGATGAGTGCTCGAGGAAAATTCGTGCACTAAAACAGTAAAGGATACCTACATAAAAAAGTGGTAGTGGTAGGGACTGTAGAGATCAAAATGTGGAGCATAAATACAAATGTGTGTCCATTTAACCTGATATTAGCATAACCCCACAATAAGTGAATTACTCTTTTTAATTAACCTAAAGTATGGTACCAAACTTAGCATGGCATACACTGATAATTAGCGTACTAAACTAATTTATGACAATGGAAGTAAAAATATTTAATTTTCAAACAAACGTAAACATAGTACTTGGTTTTACTTACAGTTATGTATACATTTACTATATTGTGTCCATCTAACTTAACACTACCTTAACCCCACAATAAGGGATTAAACTAACTTTCTATTTATTTGATGGGTATTCAACGAACGCAACAGTTGCTATTTGTATAGGCTTCATAAAAGTAGCATTATAATTTGGCCTACACAAACTATAGGCCCTAACTAAATTACTATCCACAACCTTCAAATTGTCAACTTCCAACTTGCCAATATAGTCTATGTTGATATAAACACAAACATATGCATTAGCTATACAAAACGGTTCTTTCCTTTAATTAGTCTATCTAAAATTGCTACTGCACTCAAACATAACTACTGGTATTTAAAATTTATTCTATTTTGCCCCGAAAAAAAAAACAGGTTACGACATGTTAAAAAATTAATACATCTCCCCCCCCCCCC
>PNEQ01011668.1:23029-43683 GCA_003012365.1 Medauroidea extradentata | reverse complement strand
AAAAAAAAAAAAAAAAAAAAAAAAAAAAAAAAAAAAAAAAAAAAAAAAAAAAAAAAAAAAAAAAAAAAAAAAAAAAGATATATCTATATGGTCTCGAAGGTAAGGTAAGTGGGCTTTACTTCTCGTCGACACCGAGGACCATCCCAGCATTCGCCTGGAGTGATGTCGGGAAACCATGAAAAACCGTCATTTGAATGGCTGGATCCGGGAATCGAACCCAGGACCTTCCGAATGTGAGTCCAACGAACTAACTGTTGTGCCACCTTGCTATGGTCTCGAAAAGGGATCTACGTTTATTTGAAACTAAACTATAATTCTGATTTCTAGGATTGTTTTTTCAATTCTGCTGCAACTGACAAAATTCGAACCTAATTCCAAAATTATAAATATAAGGTTATTATTCGGTATTAATACCATATTTTCACAAATTGTGTAATACAACCACCACTTAAAAGTACCATATAAAAACTCCTACTACGAAACAATACTCCATTCAAATTTAGCATTCCGCACATTTATCCCAAGGGAGAGTTCTTGCCCCACGTACCAGTGATGCTCTTGCAGTTGTTTTGTGCACAAAACGAACTAATACTGATTCCTTACCATATGCTTGGTGAAGCCAGACTGAATGCAATTTTGCAAATGAAAAATAAAATAATATGTGTGCACCGATATCAACTCCGCGAAGGGGATATGTTTCTTTAGCGCGCCTCTGTGGGAACCAGCTTCCAGCGTGTTCACGTACATGACAAGCGATTATCGCGCATTTCTATCTTAAAATAGTTTTCTCGAAAAGGGGCAAGTAAGGGCAGCCGAATCTTTCAGATATCGTTACAGCAGTGTTATCTCTATACTGTATAGCAAATAACTCCGTGGCACTCTGTGGCAATGGTTTTTAAATTCAAAATTTAGGTTAAAAATTAGTTAAAAATAAGCAGTTTTTCGATGGATGAAATTGAATTACTAATTCTGATAAAAATTATGCATTGTTATGAAATGTAGTAAATTAAACTATGGAGTTCGAGATAAAAAAATTATTTGCTTGGATTAAAGTGAAATAACAGTGGATAAACTCCATCCAAACATGGGATACTTTGCATAAAACGGGAGTATCCCCGGATTTACTCAAAGCTATAAAGTTTGAAATTGCCTCCAGGCCTCATATGACTTCAGAAATAAAATAAAATTTGTAGACACGCAAAAGAATCTTTGTAGAACAAATTCTCATAAGTTTCAGGTCGAATATAAAAGTTCGATTTTTTTTATTTTTTGCCCCATGGTTAGTCAATCCGGCCCACTGTGCGACGTCGCCCTTAGCACCATACCTCACTCACACAAACACATGTGCCACAAGGCGAGCCCTTAAGAGAATCCGTCAACCTAAAAACGAACTTGCTATTGAGAAAATTGTTAATAAGTGTTTGCGCAAAATACTTTGTACTGTACTGCAATCTTTACCGCAATAAATGTTTAAAGAAATTATACGTGTTTTATTTCAAAGAGAGCCTTGCAACTGACTGCCCGCTTAAAGTGTAGTTTTCATCATCCAGAAAAAAAAAGTTAACTTTATTGATTTTTGGTAGACGTGAGAAAGTCTTCTCTCTCACAGTTGAGTCAGTGCAGCTGTGTGCAGAAGGGAGCGACCCCTTACCCATTAAAATGACACGTGCCGCTTTGATGGTTTGTGGCGCGTGGCATTTTTACAGATTCATTACATCAACCCCTAGTTGATTCGCGTGAGTCGCTCACTTACCCTCGTGTTTCGGGGGATAGCATCACCCATTAAAACAACACGTGTTGGTTTGACAGATTTATTACTACAATGTACTCTTGATTATTGTGTGACACGACCCCTCGCTAGTTATAATTTTATTCACCCCTCTGGTTTTCAAACAGCACGAGGGGACAGAGTCTCGCACAGCTGGTGTTTGCAGAAGGGGGAATATGAGTCACTTCTTAGCCTTGTGCTTCTAGGGTACAGAGCTGTTCTACATTATCTTTAAATAGTGTGTAACTTGCGTGATCTGTATCACTGTGTCTTTGACAACGCTAGCTGCAACACCTACCATCCTCTCATACTCTCAACAGTAAGTACATTAACAATATGTATGGTTCCATGTAGCGTATGCCTGTTCAAATGTATGAGAGAGTGATCGTATGTACATATGTCTGTAGCATATGTATTGCATGTGTATGTCTGTTTGAATGTATGAGATAGTGATTAAATGTAGTGTATGTCTGTAGCATATGTATTGTGCATGTATATGTCTGTTTGAATGTATGAGAGAGTGATTTAATGTAGCGTATGTCTGTAGTGTATTTATTGCATGTATATGTCTGTTTGAATGTATGAGAGAGTGACTTTATGTACGTATGTCTATAGCTAGGGCAACGATATTGTCGCGAAAATATTTTTGCCCCACTTTGTTTCAGTGACTCACGTACACATCGGCAGTTCTGTTTCAAGGTTATTGGCAGCGTGTCTTTGTTCAGACACGTTTCTCGTTTGACTGCACCAATCAGAATAAGATTATTGTGAGTATGTAAGTCTATAATTTGCCAAGGCAAGTGAGAGTAAAATCATCCAATCACAGACGATGTAGCAGAGCTGCAGGTGTGCACATGACGCATCGAAACCAAATGTTGCAAAAATCTTTTCGCCATAAAATCGTGGCTCTATCTATAGAATATGTATTGCATGTATATGTCTGTAGCGTATGTCTGTTTGAATGTATGAGAGAGCGATTTTATGTACGTATGTCTGTAGCATATGTATTGTGCATGTATATGTACATATGTCTGTATGTATGTATGTAGTGTATGTATATATAAATGTATATATGTATGTATACAGATGTCTGTTTGAATGTATAAGAGAGTGCTTTTATGTATGTATGTAGCGTATGTTTGTATGTAGCGTATGTATTATTTCATGTATGTATATATGTATGTAGGTAATGTAAACACATCGTGAATGTTATTACTTAGTGTTCTTCATATATTTGTCCAGGTATGTGGCGAAAGCAGTACTATTTTCCCTGCGTTGTTCCAATTTTTTTTTAATCTGGTGAAAACATCGATATAGCTTCCTCTGCAAAACGTGTCTGTGTACAGAATGTTGGCGAGGCCAGCAGGTCTCGTGATGCGTCGACCTCGCCAGCTGCTGTTGATGAGCGCTTATCTCCATCTGCGCTCACTTACACGCTCTTGTATACGGCGTTTGGTAATAGGCTCGTGGACGCGCGTATCAGTAATGATCGGGCTGAAACTGACGTAGATTTGAACATGTTTCTCGTCAGGTGTAGAGAGCCCTTCCTGGCTTTACTCTCGCGGCAACACCGTCCCATTAAAGTATACGTGTGTCTGAGTGGCAAATTTATTAAAGGCGGGTTGGCTGACGAAACTGCTGTCACTGAGACTTTTCATTTTTCTTCCAAATCACGCGCGCTTCTCGAGTCCTCAGATGCGGGTGAAACATTTGATGAAGAGTTCATTCCCACACTTACAAACAACGTAACGGAGTTTCCTGGGTTTTGGCACTTCGTGCTAGTGAATGTATTGCCCATTTGCACTTTGTAACTATTAAAAATCTAGCTCGCCTTGTACACAGTCAGTTGATGAAACATGCAGGAAAAATTTGGATTTGCGAGTACTATCTTCAGTATTTTTCGAGCGAAGACAGACTCACTACACACACTGAACAGTGTAAACAACACTCTGCTGTACGTGCTACATTCCCTAGCCAGGATGATAAGTGGCTTGAATTCAAAAACTTTTCTAAGTAGCAGAGAATGGGCTTTGTAGCATATTGCGACACTGAAACTTTTTTGCAGCCCATGTCTACATGTATGCCACAAGATGGTGGTTCTAGCACGACGATTATGAATAAACACGTACCGTACGCTGCATCTGTTTTGTTAGTGTGTAGTTATGATGCTAGCAAAACAGAGTACCATACGTTTGTGGGTGAGGATTGTATTCAGCGTCTTGTGGCTAAACTTATCGAGCTGACAAAATATGTATGTGACATTTACAAGGTAGATGTAGGTAAGAAGGCGCTGACTGCGACCGATAGGGTCCAGCTCGCGAGTCAGACTAAATGTCACATTTGCAACAAGGACTTGCATAATGCTTCAGACAAAATTGTACTTGACCATGACCACCTGACTAGTGAACTTAGAGGATACGCGCACAACAAGTGCAATTTACAGTTCCATCTTGCGAAGAATCAGCTCGTAGCTGTATTCCACAACATGCAAAATTATGACTGTCATTTTCTCATGCGTCCAATGGCCTCTCGCTGTGTCACTCAGGCAGATGGGTCACTCAGGTAGATGGCAGCATAGTTGTGGAAAACCCAGGCAAAATCAAAGTCATTGGGAACACTATGGAGAGTTACAAGTGCATCACAAAACATATTCCCTATGGGAACACTGCACAAGGAGGCATGCGCACAGTAAGACTTAGGTTTATAGATTCTTTTAATTTCATGACCGTGTCGCTGGAAATATTAGCTGGTAATCTAGTGTCGCACCAGCTAAAACTAACCCGTGCGCAGTTTCCAGACGATGCGCAGTTTGATTTGGCTCAAAGAAAGGGAATTTTTTCATACAACCACGTGCGGTCTATGGAAAATCTACGTGAGATTTCCCTGCTCCTAGAGACGCATTATACAATGTAATGAAAGGCGAGGGCGTGAGCGAGAGCGATTACATGCACGCTCAGGATGCCTGGAATGCGTTCAACTGCGGTAGCTTAATGTAGTATGCCTTGCAGTATTTACACATAGATACATGTTTGTTAGGAGACGTTTTTGAGAATTTCAGGACGGTTTGCTTAGAGGCCTATGGTGTGGACCCCGCATTTTATGTCACTGCTCCTGCTCTCGCCTGGGACGGTCTCTTATCAAAGAAACAAGTGCGCTTAGAGCTGTTGACCGACCCTGATAAATATCTGTTTGTTGAACGCAGGGTTCGAGGCGGTATTACTCAAGTGAGTAAAAGGCACGCAACTGCCAACAATATTTACATGGACAAGGACTACGACCCTTCCCTCCCGTCTTTGTACATCTGCTACTTTGACATAAACGGTATGTACAGTCGTACAATGATGTCGAAGCTTCCTTTTGCTAATTTTCAGTGGGTTCTGGAAAATGAATTTTCTCATTGGGATTTCGCCAACATCGATACACAAGGGGACTTCTCTTTTTCGCGGAGGTTGATTTGATGTTCCCAGAGGATTGTCACGATGTGCTATCTGATCTGCCACTTGCAACAATCAATAGCGTACCGCCAAACAGCACGACGGAGAAACTTTTACTTACTTTAGAACCGCGGAAGAATTATATTATACGCGGACAAACATTGAAGCACTGCCTGGCATACGGCGCTGTTCTGCAGTCTGTTCACCGCGCATTACGTTTTTACAAGAGTACCTGGATGGCGCCTTACATTAGATTTAACATTGACAAACGTGCTCAGGCTGCAAACGCGTTTGAGAAATCGTTTTTAAATTTAATGTGTAATTCTGTTTATGGCAAGTGCCTTCAAAATGTTCGCCGGTAACGTGATATTTGTGTTGTTTCGCGGTACGACACGATATATGGTGCGGCAGAACTGATTGGGCGTCCGACATTCAAAGGGCGTCAAATCCTCGCCGATGAACTTGTATTAATCGAGATGGAGAAGCTCGACATTATCTTCAACAAACCACTGTACACCGGTGTTGCAATTCTCGACCTTTCAAAATTGTATCTGTACGATTTTCACTACAACTTTATGCGTCAATTATTTCCTTCGCCCTCCTTACACATGCTGTATTGTGACACCGACAGTTTAATTTACGAGGTACACTGTCACGATGTGTACACTCGCATTGGTCCTCATTTGGCTACATGCTTTGACACTTCAAACTATGCGCCAGATAATCGTCAAGGTTTTCCTTGCATAAACAAGGGTGTTTCAGGTGTAATGAAGGATGAGTGTGGTGGCAACATCATCACTGCTTTTATTGTGGTGGGGGAAATCGAATATAAAGTAGAAGGGGGAAAATAATTTTTAAAAATTTCCTGAAAGAGGAAGGGAGGGGAGTTATTAGAGTGGGTTATAACACGAGCATCAGTGAGAGGAAGAGGTGTAGTAAAGTGGAAAAAATGGGGAAGGGAAAATTCGTCATGTGACTAACAGCCAATTAAAATAATTGATTGGGAAGGGGAAGGGAGGATACTTTGAGCAGGTTATAGCATGAGTGCCAGTGAGAGGGGAAAGTGGAGGAAGGGGTGAAGAGATCAGATTATTGAAACATAAAATAATAGTCATTATTACACATATAGATAGGCTATAATTTTATACATTCAAATTATACGTCATAGTAGAGGATAACAGCTTTAAAACTTATATTCATTAAAACCACGACTGAGTATTTAATACAACTTAGCCTATTGAGATTAATGGTAATGATGGTGTAGTTGAGTCTTACATGTTCGCATGGCCTAAGTAAAATTACAAGCAATATCTCAGTTCAGTGCCCCAAAAAAATAATTATGGTGGTTTTAATTTAAATTGTTGAGAGTTTGTAACAGAAAAATTATATTTTAAATTTTTAGTGCGGCTCAGCTAAGCATGAGAAATTAGTCTCTCAGTAATGCAGGCGTAATTAAATTTGTAAGGGTGAATTGTTCTTAAATATTGTAATGCTGGAAATTAACACAATTTGAAAGTTCTGAAACATAAACAGTTCAACACTTATCTGGTTCGTATCCGGTGTAGTTTCTTGCAGTGTTTCTCCTCCAGTTCAAATTAAACATTGCAATAATAAAATCTCCACAAAACTCATTACAAAACAAATTCATCGGTGCACAGACTTTCCTTGATAGTAGAGGCTCAGCCATATATTCATACCAAACTCTCATTTTACACAACCAAGCAAGGGACTCCGGAAATCCATTGTTACAACAATCAAAATTATTCTGCCATGTGTACATTCAGAAATGTTGAATCCAGCGCCAAGATAAATCTAAAGAACTTATTGATTAAAATTACTCTGGATTGGAGTTGTAAACAAACTGAGAATATGTAGTATGTTAATTAAAGAAAACAATTTTACAACAACTGCTAATTGAAAATAAAACTACACACACATATATATCACATTAACCAGTTAACAAAAATTTCAAAACACTAATTAATCTCATCTTGCCCCAGAATAATTAAAAAAATAAATAAATTATCCGTTGCAGATTAGTGCCACCAGTAAATGCACTAAATTAACTTGTGGCATTTACTAAATAAAAATAATGCAACAAGAAATTAATATTAACTAATTCATGAAGGGACAAAATCGCATGTCTCTTTGGTTAATTCTATAGTCATATAGTGCTTAAAATTTTTGCAAACAGAATTTAAAGTCTTATTTTCTCTCTATTGTAAATAATTTAAATATATTCACTTAAAGAAAACCAAGCTAGTCAAGTGGCATAACGTTAATTAAAAGAAAACATTTCACCGAGAAAAATTACTTACATTCAGAATAATCATTTTAATTCCTTGAAAAACGTAATTTGATCTGTGACGAGCAAATCAGTTATCAGTTTCTGTTGCAGTTGTAGTAAAAGAGTCTAATCAGAAACCTCAGTGCTGTAAACACAAAAAATTATGATAAAAGAGTCAGATATACTTTCCTGTTCTCTCTCTATCTATCTCTCTCTCTCTCTCAAACGGCGCGGCACCCGGAGGTTTGTCGGCTCTAGACGAGGGGTGAAAGAATATAGCCTTCTTTTCGCGCAGGCGCAGCTCGACGAATTCGAAGGCAGCTCTCTCGAACCCTGGCCAATGACGCAACGGGACACAGTTCTTGGCGGTTTACCGGCAGAGCGGCAGTACCCGGCTCGTCTTCTCTAAGTTCGCTCGTGTGTATTACCGTGGCTCTTCAAAATCTTGCTAATCAAAGTAGTTGTGGATTTTAAAAATATTTACAAGGCACCGTAAACACTTAGGAAGTGTTCTTGTACGTTTGTTTGATAGTCTAGTTCGCACTCGATCGGAGGTCAATAATATTAATTGTTTATTTTTAGTCAGCTAGCTAACGCCACTGTCTTTTTGCGATATTGTGCGAGAACTATTTAACACTCGTTTCGTGTGCGGTAGTGAAAAGTGTATTCCTCAAATGTTTGTGACATCAAGAACGAATAGTGAGAAGTGTCACACATAAAAGTTTAGTGTATATTTCACTGTATAGCGTGGAAAGACATTCGACTGCAACAACAGCACTTTGTTCACTCTGTTTTGAATTCATCTGAGAATCTTACACTTCACAGATTTTCTTTATCCAATACTGTCTTTACAACAATAGTGAAATAACTTAGGCCATTTAAATATTAACTCAGTCGTGATAGTTTAGAATGTCCTTATAAACAATAAGTAGGACAATTATTCGTGTAATCTTACACATAAAAACCACATCAAGTTGTTTTTCTTTGAGACTTACAGCAATATTGCCTCTCCACCTTTAACATTTCATAAATTTTCTAGTTATGTATAAAAAAACATTTTAGTGAACTCGTCACTCATGTAAAAATTACACCGTTATTCTTAAACAAGTTTTTCTCCACATGAGTCATACTAAACAATATAAATTTGAGTTCATGAAATACTTCTTAAAATAACATCAATATAACTTTATAACATTTATAAACATATCTCATTCAAATATCATCATTCTTAACTAGGTTTTAAAATTAAATTGTGCTTATTACATTACTTCAGGAGGAAGCTACGTCGTTTATTACAGAATAATCACTACATAAAGGCTTCAAGACGTGGAATTGTCCACTTTCTTCACCTCAATAAAAAAAAGATCACGGGAAGTACTTTTTCTTGCCTCTTAAAGAAATATATGTTTGTTACCATATTATTCAAGGGTTTAGTTGTGTAACAGCTGATAGGAGTGTTACTTTGTATGCCGTGCCTGTCTGACTGCAGATACTGCAGACGTAATTCTCTCATCCCAAAACAAACTGGATGGTTTCAACCCTAGAAAGAAGGAAGGTATTGTACTTCACAGAACTTCTAGATTTCCAACTTCTGACGGATCCTGGATATGTTGCTGTTGCAGCGGCATCTCCACATCGCAGTTCTGCTGGAGTTTTTAGAATAATTACTCAAATTATTTTTGTTTCAGTTCTACAAAACAAAAGGTTAGTTGCTTGAAGGGCTTTGTCACTGTGGCTGTGTTACACATGTACAGAATACTCCTGTTGTATTACAAATACACATACGATAAGTTAGTGGTGTTAGCCTGTTAAAACCAATGTTTAGGTCGCTCGCAGAAATACAGTTAGGGATACACACACATTACTCTGGCTAAAGCACATGATACACAATAATACACTAATGTGAAACTCTTCGCAGGTCAACCAGTCAAATACACTTCTGGGACAATAAACTCATAAGCTCCATGGCTTAACCATTTACAGGCAACAATAACAATTATAATAACAATCAAATTTGCCAGTACCACATAATTATACAAAAGTGTGCCCCTTATAACATTTCATAGCGAGTAACCGGACCATGTAAACTATTGTTTTCTGTGAGCCAAACAGTCTCAAGTAAAGGTTCTTTAAGTTAGGCTACACATTTATATGGTGGGAATTTATTGTAGTACTGGAGTATGATACACTCTTAGTGATCTAATACTGAAAGCACCAACATATTCCTCAGTATCGGGCTTACATAGCTTATATTTATTGTTGTTGGTTACATTGACCACTTCAAAAGGTCCCTGGTAGAGTCAGTAAATTTTTTAAAAAGGTGGTCTCAATACCTACTAGCATGGGATACCTTACAGTAATTATTACTAGCTGACCAATTGAAAAATTCTTAATTCTAGAAGTTATCGCATTCTTTTTCCTCCTTTCTGCTGCTTGTATGAGGCGCCTTTGTACAAATTCTATAACTTATTCTCGGAGTATCTCGATATCTGTAGCTTCCTTCTGCTGATATGGGTAAAAAATGATCGACTTCTGGCCATTCAGTTGTTTAATGACCCTCCATTTTCTGTTAATTGGGAACTGGAACCAATGTGATGACTCCACAGAGGTCCTACAGGAGCAATGTGCTGTTGATATACATTTTGCTCCACTGAGGTACTTGGTAAGGTTGGTAATACTCCTGGCATAACCTGCTAAGTCCAAGGGTTATAGAGGGGTGGCTGACTGGTAAGGATGAGGAAGTTAATGTGTTGACAAAAGGCTGCGCCACCATCGTCTTAGATGAAGACAGCCTTCCTGTAGTGCTACTCTCATTTTCAAATTTTCTTTTGTCTGACTTGGTAGGCGAAAACCTCTGATTTCTTGGAGATCTAGGGCGTAGTTCTTCACGGTCCATTCTATCACAGTTCTTTGCTTCTCCATGTGGTCTCCTCTCTCCCTCATCATCAGATTGTGTGTGATGGTTGTCTCTGTACCTCCAGGAATTTCTCCTGTAGTGGTGATAGTTACTAGGTCTTTTTCGGTACTGTTAGTAGAAACTCCTAGAGTTTTCAAAATGGATGCCTCTCTTACTATCCTCATGATATAATGCAGTTTCTGGAGCCAGTTGATGGATGCTGGGTGTTCTGTTATCTCTCTGAGGTGATCTATAATCTCGCCTCTTGAATGACTGGAAAAGTGGCCTGTTAGTAGGACATTCCGCTACCTCTTCTTCTACTCTTGCCTGTTGTCTTCGTAGTTTCTCCAACCTCTCGAAGTTTAATACATCCTCTCGGAAGGTAGTAACGTCACCATTGCTCCTACCAGTCCAGTGTGCCTGATATTTGTAGGGCAGCTGCTGTATCACCATCGCGATATACTCCTCATCGCTGAGAGGTGGGTCCAAATGTCTTGACTTCTCATACATGTCTGCTAGGTGGTTCTCCAAACTCTTGCCCTTACCTGGTGTGCACCTCTCTGAGTGTAAAAATATTCGTACTCCACCCTGGATTTTCCTACTCCAGTATTGCTCTAGAAACTTCTTTTTAAACTAATCATAGGTGGTGATGTCAGTTTTAACAATTTCCCACCAAAAATAAGCATTAGACTTCAAAGCTAGGCTAAGTAATTTAACCTTGCCTACATCTGTGAGGTTGTACAGTGAATAATAGTCTTCAAGCTTAACAAGAAAATTCACAGTATTTTATCCTAGCTTCCCCTAAAACTTAGGAGCCTGTTGTTCCCACAACTTGTAGGGTTGATGTACTCCCAAACACTGGGTGTTGTTAAGGAGAGGTATGGAAGTGGATATGCAAGTAGTTTGTGGTTCAGTGACTGGGTTTACTCCTGCTTCGGGTGTGTTAAACGAGGTACAAGCTTCTTTTTTCCCCGGGGAGAACTCATGACTGGGACTGCATTCGAAACTAGTAAAGCAGCTTCCTTATTTTGTGTTAACACTAACATTTTGTTTTACACATCTTTAACTTCTCCCATATTGTTCTTAAGTGACTCAGTTTCTTTACCTACACTAACCACAGTTACATTTACCTCTACAACCTGAGAACTTAACCTCTCTTCAGAACGTACAATTTCATTCTCCAGCTCCTCCCTGACTTCTATCAGCCTCGAGCTGACTTCAGTGGTGAGACTACATCTAAGATTCTCCTTTCTCGACCCTCAAAGTTGAGTTTGACTGTTCAAATCTGTCACTAGCTTGTTGGAGGTCTGCCCTTAAGGATATATTGCTTTGATGCATTTACTCCCTTAACTGTTGGTTGTTCTTATTCATTTCCTCCATTAACTGTTGGAAATCCATGACCCGTGGTGGCATGTTCTGTAATTCCATAGCATGAATGTTTGATGGTGGTGTGGGTAATTGACTAACATTTTCAACATCAGTTACGTTTTCACTTAGGCTGAGTGGAGATACATGTGTGGTGTCACTCAGTGTGGAAGGGTTGTTATGCCCTTCTGATTCCAAGCTACACAAATCAGTAGCCAGTAAACTGTTTACACTACTGCCTGGCAGGTTATCCATATTATTTAAATGTCTTAAGTAACAGGAGGTTCGAATACTTCTCTTCATAAAAAGAAATTACAAATAATTAGTTACCTAAACAGTTTACTCGTGCCCCACGCCTTAGGCAACAAATTAATCTGAAGAGATCAGATTATTGAAACACAAAATAATAGTTAATAATACACATATAGATATAATTTTATACATTCAAGTTATACATCATAATAGAGGATAATAACTTTAAAACTTATATTCATTAAAACCATGACTGAGTGTTTAATACAACTTAGCATATTGAGGTTAATGGTAATGATGGTGTAGTTCAGTCATATATGTTCGCATGGCCTAAATAATGTCCACGCAACATCTTAGTTCAGTGTCCAAAAATATTATAATAGTTTTAATTAAATTGTTGAGAGTTTGTAACAGAAAAATTATATTTTAAATTTTAGTGTGGCTCAGCTAAGCATGAGAAATAAGTTTTTCAGTAATGCAGGCGTAATTAAATTTGTAAGGATGAGTTGTTCTTAAATGTTGTAATGCTGGAAATTAACACAATTTGAAAGTTCTGAAACATAAACAGTTCAACACTTATCTGGTTCATATCCGGTGTAGTTTCTTGCAGTGTTTCTCCTCCATTTCAAATTAAACATTGCAAAAATAAAATCTCTACTAAACTCATTACAAAACAAATTCATCGGTGCACAGACTTTCCTTGATAGTAGAGTCTCAGCCATATATTCTTACCAAACTCTCATTTTACACAACCAAGCACAGGGACTCCAGAAACCCATTGTTACAACATTCAAAACTATTCTGTCATGTGTACATTCAGAAATAATGAACCCAGCACCAAGAGAAATCCAAAGAACTTATTGAATAAAATTACTCTTAACTGGAGTAGTAAACAAACTGAGAATACGTAGTATGTTATTTAAAGAAAACAATTTTACAACAACGGCTTATTGAAAATAAAATTACACGTACACATGTATCACAGTAATCAGTTAACAAAAATTTCAAAACACTAATTAATCTCATCTTGCCCCAGAATAATTAAAGACATTAAACAATATAAATGATCCGTTGCAGGGGAGAAATTCATCATGTGATTAACAGCCAATTAAAATGGAGGAAAGTAGGGAAGGGGAATAAATTCATATATCCATGTAAAAAGTGGCGGGGGGGAGTTAGGGTGTCGAAAGAGCTCGTCCAGGTAAGACGTGTTGGTGATTATTTAAGTATTTTTTATGTAAAACATTGCATTAAATAGTTTTTTATTAAAAAGTTTAAACATAAAAAGCTTTTTATTAAAAATTTATTTATTAAATCTGTGCAGGGTTATAATGGAATGCGAAATCGAAAAATTTCCGGTAGACTCGGCAGAAACCCCGAGATGGCTGGCTGCTGAAAACATATGGCATCCAGAAACAAGATGGAGGTAATATTTTTTCGAGATTTTTTCGGAATTTTTCATATTATTATCGGAATTTTTGAATTTTTTTAAATTAAAAAATTTTATTTAAATTTAATTATCAAAATTTTTTGAATTTCTGGAAACTTTTTTTTTAATCTTTTGAAATTATGGAAAATTTTGGCAATTTGACACTTAATGTCAAGGTCCAGTTAAAGGTCAAGGTCATCCAACATGGTGGTCGGTGTCGTGACATCACAACATGCCATGTGGGGCCTCACTTGGGCGGGCGCATCACTCCGAATCCTGCACCGAAAGCCCCATTATCATACTACTTACATTTCTCCAAACAAAGATCTAAATGCAGACAATTATATAAAGAATTTTATACATATTTATAATCCAAATAAAAACAGCAACCCAGATAGTGTCGTCATGATCCATAAAACACTCAAATATATAAATGACCTTATACTGAAACATACCGTAACACTAACACAAAAAGACACAAGCACAGATACTAACCTAGACTCTGCAACATTTCACCGGCATGCACATCGCATATCAATAAAGTTCATGACACTTTCACCGCGAGTTAGGCAGTTAATTCTCAAAATTGTCTCATATTACGGCTTTATTTACTTTGGCATAAGCTTTGCCACTATTTAACTTGAAATTGTAAGTAATGAAAATCTCTTCTCCACACAATATCAACCACGACTTTGGGCAAGGGAAACCACATATGGAGTAAAAGGAACCTTTGCTCCATGCAAGGTAAATTCTAGGCTGTGGGCAAAAAACTCGGCTGTAGGTAAGGTAAAACCTCGCTGTTGGCAAGTTAAACCTTGGCTTCTGGGCAAGGAGATATCCCAGCTCTCCGAAAGGATAAAAGTAGCTCTAAGTAAAGGAAGCATTTACCCCAGGCAACATTACCCAGGATAAAAGTAAACTTCCGCTCGAGAAAAACAGAATCCTCGGACCCAAGCAAGGAACGTATTTTTTCCAGGCACACAAAATCTTGTCTTTAACAAATTGCGATTCTGGGCAAAGGAAATAATCGGTCCGAGAAAAGAAAATAAGAGGGTCTGGACAAGAAGATATCAGCTCCGGAAAAGGGACACTCCTGCACAATGCAAACGAAACTTTGGCTCCTGGTAATGGAAGTTTAAATGTAGGGCAAGGGAAACCTCGGCTACGAGAGAGAGAGAGAGAGAAGGATACTTTGGTTATGGACGAGGAAATCATCTACTTTAGAGAAACGGAATCCTCAGACTTTGCAAGGGAAACTTCTCCACCGCGGCAAGGGGAAACCTAGCTTTAGACAATCAATATCTCGGCTCTAAGCAAGGGAAACCTCTGCACTGGGGCAAGGGGAAACCTTGACTTTAGCCAACCAATACCCCGGCTTTAAGCAAGGGAAACCTCTGCACCAGGGCAAGGGGAAACCTTGGCTTTAGACAACCAGTACCTCGGGTTTAAGCTAAGGAAACCTCTGCACCAGGACAAGGGGAAACCTTGGCTATTGGCAACCAATATCTCGGCTCTAAGTAAGAAAAACTTCTGCGCCGGGACAAGAGGAAACCTTAGTCTTTAAAAAAACAATGTCTCAGATATACGCAAAGGAAACCTTGCCTCCAGACAAGAGTAAGCTTGACTCTAGGCAAAGAAAACTGTTTTTCTAGGAAACTGCTCTAGGTGTGGTTAACCTCGACTCAAAACAAGGGATGCCTTATATCTAAGCACAGTAAACCATATTTCCCAGCATATAAAATTTCGACTGTTAGGCAATGGAAATATCATCTACAGGCACAATAAACCATATGGATATCCAACTGTGGCTCTAGATAAGATAATCATAATTCTAGGCAAGAGAAAATTCTTCAGAGAAGCCCTAAAATTTAGACGAGGCATTCCAGATAGCATGTAAGCTTGCGGCAAGCCTGCAATTGACTTGATTTAGGCTTGTCATTACAAGTCCTGTTTGGTAAGTTTGATTCAATCTTGTTCAAGCCTATTTTTACAGTTGTATCCTGCTTTGTACGAGACAAGCTTGCTACAAGGTTGCAGTAACCTTGAATCAAGCTTTCCTCGCAAGCTTGCTGCAGGCTTGTCGTGTGGAGACTAGTTAGTTTGATTCAAGCTTATGGTTTGACAAGACAAGCTTGCAGCAAGTTTGCAGACTTGTCATGGCAAGCCTTGAATCAAGCTTATTTTGCCATCAGGGATACCTCAGCTCTAAAGAAAGAATATCTTGAGTCCTGGCAAGAAAAACCTCTGTTATGGAAAGGAGAAAACTCTGTGTTCTGGAAAAAACAGACCTTGGGTATGAGCAAAGGAAATTTCGCCTTGAGCAAGAGAAAATTCAATTCTAGGCAAGGGATGTATTTTGTAGGAAACTGCTCAAGGTTAACTTTGGCTCTGGCCAAGGTAAATCTCAGCGTTAGGCAAGAGAACTTCGGCTATGGGCTAGGGAATCCTCTGTTGTGGCCAAGGGAAACATTTCTCTGGTGGAAGATATCTTAAGAACTGCAGATATCAAATTACTAGAAAAGTTTACAGTAGCAATATAGAAAGGACAGAAGAGAAGTGATATCAATGTTTCTGTTCGAGGGAATACTAGCTCTTGCTAGTAGCACGTGTGTTGTAAGTAGGTGGTGTGAACAAGTAGATAGTAGTACTCAGATTCAAACAAGCACATGTGACAAGCAGCACTCGGTACATACACAGCAGATAGATACTGGTAGAGTAGGTACTTACTTCTGGCTGGGAAATTATGGTGTGTCACGTGAATGTGGATGTCCTGGGTCTCTCCACCAGCTACGACCAAGAAACACATTATATTTTTAAGACTACTACCACTACTATCCTATAACATAAACACGACACACACATACCATACAATGAGGTTTGAAAACTGGCATTCTTCAATCCATACAATTGTTACTCTCGCAAGAACCGGAAGTATACATGGAACTGACAAATTGACATACTGAAACCATTCAAACTGACAAGTGATGAGAAATTTGCCCCTTTGGCACACTGTATGTCCCGAACAGCAAGTTTTCACATCTGGGATCAATACTTTTCACATCTGGGATCAATACACCCAATAAGGCGAAATTCTCATATTTATATTACTGTAGTGTGACTGTTTATGATCAGGGCAACCCACATGGAGGGGAACAAATGAGGCAAATTGCCCTATGCTGTCGATTACAATGGGCCCTTACACCAAAATTCGAAGATTTTTTTATATTTCAAATGCTCATTCCTGCTGATTATTTACTGCAGTTTTCACCATGACACAATGCAAAACCTCACTAATAGAGCATGCCCAAAAATAACAAAATAATAATTCGCAACAGATCTCCACATCAAAGCTTAAGAAAATATAAGTAAATTCGGCCAGAATTGTAAATTATGAAATCCTGGCATTCGGCATAGCAAAGAAGAGAGATTTCACAGCATTAAAAGGTCTGCAGTGTGAACCAGAATAATTTCCATGTGATTCTACTAGCTGAAGTTTCCCATAATCAGTACTTTTAATAAAAAATTTGGATGACTGTGAATGTGCATAGAGTAAAAAAAAACAATCACTCTAGTGTTGTCTTTTTAGGAATGAATTTGACACTAGGCATCATAATTCAAAATGTATTATATTTATTATAAACTGTAGAAAAAGATTTATGATAAGGTTAAAAGTCACGAGACAAACATTTTCCACTGAAATAATTATATCAAATGGATAGAGTTAGAACAAACACTTAGCCATAAAGTGGCAGCAACTGTCGAAGCATTACTATGCAACAATAAGAAGACTGGAAAGAAATAGTGCAAAATTCTAAATGCAGTTGTTGATTATCTTATCTGTTTTAGCAGAAATAAATTTAATATTTCGTGGTAATATTTCCTCCAGAGACTATGATGCCTGGGGGCTTTGTTTGTCAATACTTAGTAGAAAAATACAACATAGAACATAAATAACATCTAATTACTTAAAAACACACTGTGAAGCTTAATAAATCGTTGTCGATCATTACTTAACCTTAGAAAATCATTTTGTAGACTAGAAACTTTATATAGATATTTTTATGTTTAGTGTCACATAGTACACTGTTGCATGGAAAGCCAGTAGATGGGAATTGGTGTTACGGGGCAGGGGCTCTGATGACGTCATCAACTATAAGTGGCCTTGAAATAAAAATTTTACTTTTAAGAAAATATTTTATTTTTTATTGGAAATTTTGTAAATTTTTTGAATTTTGGAAAATTGTAAAAATTTTTGGAAATTTAGAATTTTGGAAAATTTTGAAAGAGACATCATCCAAGATGGCGGCCATGATGTCATCTGGGTCAAGGTCATGGGGTCAAAGGTCAAGGTCAACCTCACAACTGGCTTTCCATGCAACAGTGAACTATGTGACACTAAACAAAAAATATTTATATCAAGTTTCTAGTGTACAAAATGCTTTTGTAAGGTTAAATGATCGAAAACGATTTAATTAAGCTTCGCAATGTGTTTTTAAGTAATTTAATATATTTGTTATGTTTTTTCCATAAATGTTAAAAACTTGATTTTTTGTGTAAATTTTCAACTTTTATCGAATATACATGATTTAATTGATTGTTTAAATATTGTATCATACTGTAAACGGCATAGTGTGTAAATTCGATATCCTTAATTAATAAATAATAATAAAATATTGTATTTTCTCTTTATATTTACGAAATGTGGTAATAATCACGTAGTAAAATATAGCAACAAGTCGTGACGAAGCATTACGCAAGTAAAGACGTACGGTACTTATTTCTACAATTATAATAACACCATCCTACATTCTCAAATCTATACCCGATCGATTTCCGACAAATTCAGTAATTAATTATGATACTTACTTGCACATCTCCCAGACATGATGGACAGCATCCAACCTCTTCAGAATCCAACAAGGAACTGGCTATAGTTTTGTATAACCACGCAATTTTCTACTGTGCCTTCCCCTCTCCACCCTCTTGGCTCCATAACCGGCGCACGCGTTACAACCTGTCCCAGCTCAGCTCCCGCCTCCTTTTCCCTCTTCACGCAATTGCTGATGCCGTAATTAAACGTAACTATCTCACACACGCCCTGCTTAAAACCCGAGACTTAAATTTTCAGTTATCTAAGTATTATCGAGTAGGTATTTACTGTATGACCGGTAAAAGTATATTGATTGCTGTTAATATTATACACTTACGATACAGGCGCACATGTGTTTTAATTATAGACAGTCCGTACAAAAATATTCTTAATGTAATTTGTTCGCATTATTCCAAATACGTATTAATATCTGCTAGAGTATTATTACATACACATCCATAAAAAACAAAAAACTATTATAGGTGCGTGTGTAGTGGTGACATACATTCCTTAGTACGAAACCATATCCTTTAGTGCCGTACTTATTGGACAGAGTTATGCAGAAGGACAGGTGCCTTACTTTAAATACCTGTGTCGCTTTACCTAATGCTATAAGCATCGTTCTTAAGCCAATTAAATATATTAGTAATATTCTGTTAGTTTATGACTCGACTAGAATAAACATGATAGGAAAACCGTGCTAGTCGCAGACAATCAGTACAAATGCCACCAACTTTAACACCAAACCGCATTTTCGTATCACATTAATATTTCCCATGAGTGATTTTCTGATTTCCTAAAGCTATACACAGTCGAAATAAGAATTCCATCAGTAAGTACGCTCGCGATGACTTCGTCCTTGGTTCGGGGCTCGAAAACTAAACAAGTTTATTACTTTTTATCACTGATTATAGTTGTTGTTTTAAAAAATATGTATACTTATGACGGATATAAAATCAACTATCACACTATAGATACTAGAAGGCAAAGACTCATACGTACAGCTATGTAACATGTTTTAAAACGTTATTTCGCCTGCCTGGAAAAACATCCTGTTGTACGTCGCGGTATATAAATCCCATGTACTGAATATAACTTTAATTATACTATTGGTTCCTGACATCTATCCTTCTACTGTAATAACGTTTGTCGATCTCTACAATGTAAAGACTTGTTAGCATCTTGGCGAACCACACATATTATACCCAACGCTTTTTTCCCTTCATTGTAACTTAAATTTTGGTGTTATAGTTCCCTGAAAATAAAATTCGCTATATGGATATCTACAACTCAATTTAAAAGATGTCGAGTAGTGTTACTAGTTCAAAACTTTTATTCTTGCGTTTGTATGTACCAGTATTCTAAATAGTACCTACCGTCTCGCAGTTTTACGGAAACTTATACCAGTTTTATTATTTCTTTGTCATCACAGCCATACTACTATAGAGTTCGCTATCGTATAATGTCTTGATCAAGGACGATTTGTTCAGTTGCTAAGAAATAAACTTTTATACGTGAATTATAAGGTAGAAATACTTTACTTTAAATATATAACTAATCCGGACTACAATATATAAAGAGAACTGTATGTAGTATGATTTATTTAATTGTGATACAAGTAGCTAACAACTTTAACAAGAATAAATCTGGCATTAGGTACAGAACGCACGCAGTAAATTAGCGTAATGTTCGTTCTTTTCTTACACCCACAACACTTCGAAAGCGAAAAGCAGAAGTTACAATTAGTTAATACGTAATATTTTAGTCATTTAAACGTAATATTTTAGTCATTTAAACGTAATATTTTAGTCATTTAAACGTAATATTTTAGTCATTTAAACGTAATATTTTAGTCATTTATTTATTTTAATTTAATGCTAGCTCATCTGGCTTGCCTGTGAGCTAGTTAAGTGTACTAATTTGTGTATTTTTAAGTATGTTTCAGGTATCTACTGGAGATACGGGAGAACGAGGCGCCTTTAAAACCTCGTCCTCCACCAGTGCATTGTGCTAACCCATAGTTAACTGGTTAAAACGAGCGCCCTCCCCAAAACAAATTAAAGGAAAAATAAATAAAGAAAGAAAGTTTCCGCTCCCCTGCCTTACTCTTACTTCACAACTATATTAACAACCTGGACCTTCCTACTTTTCCAATGCCATTTTTATTTTTAATGCATGTAACTGCTGAGTGGTTACACTCCTATTCTGTCGAGAGGGTTTTTACGGTACTATGCCGGTTTTTCCCTCTCTCTTCTTAGATTATGGCTTAGCTATAGGTACACTTAGGGAGGTAGACATGGCCCCAATTGCGGCCATGTCTGCCCAATCCCTCTCTGCCGCGATGCATGCCTCC
>PNEQ01011668.1:5583-22929 GCA_003012365.1 Medauroidea extradentata | reverse complement strand
GCTAGTAGGCGTATGGGGCTCAGCCCTGAGACGCACTTAGTACCGCTCCTTCCCAGGGAATCACACATAACACAGTAGTTAGGATAGGTTTGGATAAAAACTATGTCTGTAACTATTGCAAGAAGTAGTTCACCGAATTTCGTAATGCTCGTCGACATGAAGCATGTTGTGAGTGCAACATGGAACAATATCTGCTTAAGTTTTACTTCTGTAGTGTCTGTTTCGCTCGTCGTGACAATTTGGCTATGCACTTGAACATTTGCAAGAGTAAAGTAGTATGACCAATACAGACAAATTTACATGTGCAACCACCGGAATCTGCTAGGCAATCCTGCTCCAGGACGCCATCAACCCGCCCTAAAATAGTAGTAGGGTCTGGTTTGGCAACAGAGTTCGGTTTCGTCGAAGCAGAAACTGCATTCCATGGGAATGTGAAGACATATGCGGTGGAGAATGACGACACGGCTAGGGATATATGTGAATACTTGAACGGCAAAATATGTAAATATAGTAGGTCAGTTGAAAAATGAAGCGGAAAACCACGGAGCACTTAAATTTAACATTGTACTGGAATGTGATTATTGTAAGCCAGCGCCATTCGTCGAGGGAACAGATAAAAGAGCATTCAAGACAAAAAATTTGCCAGTCTATAATGCAGACGGTATTGAAAATGCTGTGTTACAAAGTATTTTGAAACTATGTACTGAAGAGCGTGAATATTCTGAGAATGGGTCAGGATGGACGCTCGTCTCTGTAAATTGTCTGCAGCTACGAGTTAACAAACTCGACCCACTGAGAGCATCCTCATGGATCGACTTGCCAGATTCCATAAAGACGAAAAAACCGTCATCAATCCGAGAAATAATGACAATGAATGTTTTAAATGGGCCGTGTTAGCAAAGTTCAATGATAGAAATAACCCTGAAAGAGTGAACGAGCGATACTATGATGCTCAAGCTAGGTACGACTTTACAGGCATTTCTTTCCCGACACCAGTAAGAGAAACCAGCACTTTTGAAAAGAAGAACCCTGAGACATCAATCAACGTTTATTGCCTGGACGGGGAGTCAGATAAGGTATTCCCCTTCAGAGTAACAGACGAAGAAAAGGTCGATCATATTGACTTGCTGCTTTTAACAGATGAAGATAACAACCACTACTGTTACATTGATAATTTCTCCCGACTAGTTCGTCAACTAGTGAGAGTTGGTGATCACAAAATCTACACCTGCAAGAGATGCCTGGTACACTTTGGCGATCAACAACGAGTATCTGAACTGGATAGTAAGCAATGTCTGACTGAACACAGGAAATATTGCACGAGCAATGCACCACTTCGTACTGATATGCCACAGCTAGGGCCTGATGGCAGGCCTCCAGTGCTATGTTTCAAGAACATACAACACAAGACTAAACTGCCGATTGTTGTGTACTCTGATTTTGAAGTTGCACTGATACCAGTCCAGGCCTGTCAACCTGATCTTGAGAAGGCATTTACCACGGCATACCAAAAGCATGAAGCATATAGCTTCTGTATTTTTGTGCAAATTGACAACGATGTCATACCATCACAACTGACGACACAACTGCCTCAAGAACCTTTCATATACACAGGACAGGATGCACCTAAGATTTTTGTAGAAAAATCGTTGAGATAGGTAGAAAGGTGAAGATGATCAACGACACTTCATTGAAGGTCGTGCCACTAACGCCGTCACAAAATGCAGCATATCTCCAGGCCAACATATGTTGTCACTATCGTGGAAGTTTCAGTTAAAGCAATGTGAAGGTGCGTGACCACTGTCACATATATACATGCTGTTCCGGGAGTAGACGTCAAGAAATAGGAGGGTGGTAGAGGGGCTCAAAATCTACCAAATAAACCAAACTTGTATGATCCGATTCGCAACCCTCTAAAAGTTATGAATTTTTAAGAATATTGGGATATACTCTACCCTGAGCTAAGCATTTACTGATGGTGGAAAAAGTAGCGGTCCATGTCGAACGAAATTTGTACACACCAAAGGTGATTAGTGCCATCACATTTAAAAACACATTTCACGTCACTGAGAGTACAGCTTCGTGGGGTAAAACAATAACTTTCACAAAAGTTTAGTTTAGTTTTGGAAGATGCCTCTAGTTTGTACAAGGAAAAAATAATATCACCATTGGAAAAATTGCCTCATAGTATGGCCAGTTAATTAGTAAAAACCAGATTTTTTAATTAAAAAAACGTTGATGTAGTAAATGTGAGATCATAACGAAATGCAGAAGATTCACACAATGTGAAATCAGCTGTAAGGTCGAAATTAGTAGGCCTATGTGAGTAAATATTTAAAAGCAACTTTATTGAAACAGAAATATTACACAATGTTTGAAATTATTACAATGTATTTTGAACGTAATGTGTTTAATTTGTAAGGATAAAATTGAATGTTAATAATAAATGCGGTAAAAGTCAGTTATTTTAGTAAACAAAATTGATATTATCGAAATGGAAAGCTAAGATGAATGAATTACTTCACCGACACCCTTACGTGTTTTTTGCTTCACTTTCACAGCGGCCGTGGTTATGTATAGGCTAATGCGTTCGCCTCGCATCATAGCGAACTGGATGTAATTCCTGAATATCCTCACAGGCAGATTTCCTGCATATGGGAATTGTAGTTAATACATGAAGATTGGCTCGGGGGGAGGGGGTCATTTCGTGTACTTCCGTTTTCCGTTCCAGTGCCACTCCATGCTAAAATAATGGCAGAGAAATGTGATAATCTGACATTTTAACAACGATATATTATGAACCGATGAGGGTGACATGAGGTGAAGAACAACACAACAAACATTCCCGGGCCCAGATGCGAACCGGGGACCCTCACTCCACAGACCGACGCTTTACTAACTGCGTTACGGAGGCCGGAACCTTCATCGCTTGCTTACATGACATCGCTGTCAAGAGCTGCACAAATCGCTCCATTACATTCCTTCCGTTTCCTTCGTATCAAGACCTTGCATTCTTTCTCGACTAGAAAAGACGTGTTTGTTAGAGTGTCATACGATCTGCTGCAAGACATTTCGGTGGTTGTACACAACTGTACACCCTAAATGTACCACATATAAACATATAGTCTGTATGCAAAGGTGTGGAATTGTTAATAAAATGCAGAAAATCTGCCTGTGAGGCTATTCAGGAATTACACCCAGTTCCTTATGATGGGAGGCGAGCGCAGTAGCCTCTACATAACCGCGGCCACTGTGAATATGATGCAGAATCTATGTAAGGGTGACTGGTAACGTAATTAGTTTTTCTTAACTTTCCATTTCGATAATTCGTTTGTCTTAACTTCCCATTTCGATAATATTAATTTTGTTTAATAAAATAACTTACTATTACCCCTTTTATTAATAACATTTCATTTTATCTTCACAAATTAAACACATGACATTCAACATACTTTTTTAATATTTTCAAACATTCTGTAATATTTTAATTGATTCATCCTTATAGCTGATTTTACACTGTGTGCGTCTCCTGCATTACGATATGTTTTCAAATTTACAGCTTCGAAGTTTGTTAATTTAAAATACTGGTTTTTACTAATTAATTGGCCAAACTATGGAGCAGTTTTTCCAATTGCGGGTGATCATTTATGTGACACATTTATATTTTTTATATCGTGCAAAGTGGAGACATCTTTCAGACCCACACGCAACTTTTGTGAAAGTGATTTTTTTTTATCCTACGAAGCTGTACTCTCAGTGACGTGAAATGTTTTAAATGTGGCGACACTAATCACCTTTGGTGTGTAGGAATTTCGTTCCACGTGGACCATTACTTTTTCCATTATCAGCAAATTCTTAATTCAGGGTAGAGAACAGCCAAATTTTCTTTAAAAATTCATTACTTTTAGTCGGTTGCGAGTCGGACTATGCAAGTTTGGTTTATTTGATAGGTTTTGGGCCCCTCTATCACCCGCCTCTTTATTAACGTCTACTCCCGGAACACCGTGTACATAAGAAAATATGTATACACATATATGCATTTTTATATCAGTATATATATCTATATATTTTTAATACATACATATATTTTATATACACTATTTTATGTATAAATATATATTATATGTAAAACAAAACCGGCCAGCTTCGTCAACACCGATAATGAAGTTACTAGAGTAATTAAATTTGAAATTCCCGCCTAACGTTATTTCAAATCGCCTGCGTAAGGTTAGTTAAGGTTCACACCCGCTAGGTTCGCTGCTAACATAGTTATCATTGCCAACATGGAAGATACCCTTCTATACTTCCATCTGTATTCAATGATAAAGACTTATTTGGGAATATACAGATAAAGGTTCGCACTCAGCCCTGAAAGATGGCATTTTTGCAAGTAGTGAGTATTTTGTAGATTATAGCACAACCTGTTTGGTTGTGACAGATAATTTGAGAAAAAATAGATACTTTTGTAATACTTTTTAGCACAATTTTTGGGTTTTAAAAATTGTATGTGATTCAGATATTTGAGCCAATAACATACACTGTTAAAAAATTTCATTTAATTTTAAATCACTTAATCCCGTTTTGGATTGGGCTTAAATCCAACTTCGGATTTATAAGAAACAAATACGAATTTCCTAAAAACTGGATTTTACCAGTTCCAATTTTGTGCTGAAACCAGCACATACATAGCTACCACTTAGAAGCTAGGCTCGAACTACCCAACCGAGCGACCCTGAAATTGGATGTCGGATTCAAGTTGGATGGTAGGCAAAAATGTTAATGTTGGCACTACAATGTCATAAAATATTACAAAAGCAAAGTTTTAAACTTCACCCTAATTCTGAACTAATACTTACATATATTCGCTGGAACTAGTGCATATATAACTACTACTTGGACCCAAACAATCTAACTTCAGTCCTATATAAATTTTAAGGAAATAATACAAAACTGGATCCAAATTTAAATTATTTAAAAATAAGGTTCCCGCCCTCTAGTTTTTTAAAACCAATTAATAAGAAAAATAACACAAATTTTCTCCAAAATTGATTCCGTCCATTTCAAATTTTGGTCTGAAACAAGCCTGTGTCGCCTACCGAAATCAATAAAATAAATTAAAGTAGGTGAAAAATTAATGAAAAAACTTTTAAAAAGAAGTTGAAAATTAGTTTTGGTTCCTCAGGTATATAGCAATAAGATTTACAGATTACTTTTTAATATTTAACAAATTCATTAGAAAAATGTCAGAAAAAGACATTAAATATTAATGAAGTCGAATGACGATATTGTAATAAAGCTAAGAAATTTTAAATCCCTACATCTGAAGTTAAAATAGGACAAAATATATGCTATTGTTTTATGAAACTTTAGTGACGAAGGCAGACAACAAAAACGAATAAAGATTGAACATTTACAGAAATTTAATAATATTCTTATAAATATTTCAAAAAGAAGAATTATACCAGTAATACGAAAAGAAATCCATTCATATGAATTAATAAATATACGTGAGAAATTATTTTTAACTGATATGCTTTAATGTTTAGTAGATGTTCTTAGCGTACTATTCCTTTTTATTTTACATTCTTCTACAAATGCTTCGAAATCAATAGCACACATATATGGACAAAATACTTCAGCTTCTTGTGTTTTATAATGCAACTTGGCCCTTAGAGTTCGTTACCCAATGAGCAGCCACACGTTCTCTCATCGTCAGGGGTTGTTTAAAAGTCGTGATCATGATTCCACAGTTCCAGTTAGCTTCTGTGTTAATTGTAATGCCAATATGATTAGAGTATGTGTCTAAGAATATCTCAAAGTGCTCGGCTCTTATTCACGTGTGTTTATTATTTTTGTGAGTCGGTAAGTTTATCTCTAGTGTCTTGTTTGGTTCAAAATTTTCCAATAGAGGAAACAAAGCATCGAACCAGCATATCCTGTTCTGGAGTAGAGTTGATATGAATACTTGGGATATGTGTGTTATATATTTGCATATGTGAGGTATGGTTTCTAGCCACCATCACAGATAATGATTTCATTATTAAATGTTATAGTAACATTTTCTTCTACAGCAAAATGTAAAAAAAAAAAAAAAAAAAAAATAGTAATAAGTGTTGAGCTTTGAGAGATATACATACATATAAAGAATTGCCATTCACGTTTCTTGTTAATTTTACGTACTGCCTGCTAGAAAATTAATTAAATCGCAATACAACTTTCTAACGAGCAGACTCAGTTATTGGCATTTTAAATATGTCGCAAGTGCTTACTTTTTTTTAAAAAGAAATCAATCAAATGCAAAAGTGCAAGATACTAAAGTTGTGACATTTAGCATCAAAGCAGAAAACATGGTGCAGTGCAGTTGATATAACCAATTCAGTTACATATGTGTATTTGTGTGTTTGAAAAATGATCACTATGGTTCCTAGTAGCGGTGAGCTTTGTGAGATATGCAGACATGTAAGCAACTGTTGTGCATGTTTCTTTTTCGAGTACTTTAGTTATCACCACCTAAACAAATCTAAATGAATCATGCAATGTCAATCACTAAAGCGTAGATTTGTTTATTGACATTAACGTACATCGCTTGAATGTCACGGTTGTGATTCGGAGCCGCCAGGCAGTGTACGAGTGCGGAATATGAGAAGTCCGGATACAGGAGCCAGTGTCAGTCAACGAGTGATTGTGGAGCGCAGTGTTGCCGCGTTGGTGACTGTGGTTGTGACCTTGCTGTACCTCGGCCGGCAGACACCTGTCCCTAGGACTCGTGGGGCCATTCCTGGTACAGGAATAAACGAGGCGCTTCAATAATTATGACTGGGCCAGGTTGCACCAAAATTATTACATAAAGTTATAAAAGAAAATGATTAATGTTGTAAATACCGTTTTATTTATTTTAGTGTTTCGACCCATTAAAGATCACAAAAAACATTTAATTTTCTGTTGTTCTTCTTACCCTGCCAGTACTTCTTCATTGTTTCACTATGTTGGTCTCGTCTTTCGTCTGTCCATTTCGTTGTTATTCGGGGTTTGATTTCTGATGTAACTTCCCAGTCGTAGAATTTTTGTCTGTATGTTTTGCGGTTTTCTATATTACATATATAACTTAATATTATAAATGCGAATGTGAGTCTGTGTGTTTGTTATGCTTTCACGTCCAAGCCACAGAACAAATTTTGAGAAAAATTTACATACAGATATATTGGACCTTGGAGAAGAACATGTGCTACTTAATATCGCAAAAATTAAATTTGAATTGGGTGAAATTGAAGATAAAAGTTTTTCTAAGTCTACCGGCTGTTTCTCGCACCATGAAAATTGGTACACATAGATATTTTAACACGGAGAATATTTTCGCGATATCTATTCCTCGATAACTCCACTAGATGATGCTGCAATTGGGGGGCCGCAGGTCCCACGAACATAACGACTTAGAAGGCGTCAACACAAAAGTGATGGTGAGGAACTGAAGCGCACTGTGTCAACTTCCCAAGTGGTTGACATATGACGTCTTTTCCAGGGTCAAATTATACGCGAACAAAGTCGCGGTTACTTTATTTTTTCCAATGATCTATGGCACTTATTTAAGGAAATCAATGCGAGCCATGCCGTGGCTATAAACTTGTGTGTGTCTATTATATATATATATATATATATATATATATATATATATATATATATATATATATATATATATACACACACATATGTGTGTGTGTTTGTGTGTGTGTGTGTGGGTACAAATGACTTTTATATAAAAAAACTAAGCTCATACTACGAGGTGTAATGCTAGCGAAATTAGATTTAAAAATTTTTCTTACACATATTCGGTCGTTAAACTAGAACTAAAATAAGCTAACAACTATTTTTAGTTAAAAATTATAATAATTACTGGTGAACCAACACATGTAACATCAGAACATATTTTATTTAAATGTCCACAATGCTTATTTAACTACAAGAATGCTGTGATTGGTCCATTCTCAGAGTTCTTAACTAAAATTACAACATTTCACTATAAGTCATACCCAAACAAAGCAACTACCCCAAATGACCTGTTAAGTTCTGCTGTAAATCGGTTAATTTAGCAACACACTTTCTATTCATAAGCCAACTTTCAACTACATGACATAAATCTTAAGTTTTTAACTGTGAACCCTGCTTAACCACTTCCTGTAACTGGCTTCTGCTTATCTTACAATCTAAGACCACGCTCTCACTGCACACAGAACTACTTCACTTAAACATGTCCAGTTTTACATAGCGGTTACACGAGCTACGAACTAGTTCAGATCGCAGAGTCTTCTCGTTATAAGTAAACTGGATTCATATGTAGTTTCGAACGACATATCTTCGATGCTTCTATCCTGTTGGCTGCTTGGAGTAATGACCGGTATAACAAATATGGCTGCTTTTTGGTCCAATATTTTTCACATGAAAAATTAAATTAACTTTTAAGTGTAAAATAATTATATTCCCTTTAAACACATAGCAGTTATTCGCAATATGATAGTTAAAAAGTCACGAATGTTAAGTATATACCTGATAATTAAATATGGTACAATTCAGGTTCCAAGTTTGTTGAAGTTAGAAAGTTCATTGAGTTTATTCTGTTTAGTTGTGTAACCTTGCAAACATGTTTAACAGTAAACACGACTAAACATGGCTGCTAAATATATATATATATATATATATATATATATATATATATATATATATATATGATTAAGGGCTATTAGGCCCTGCCATCTTCTAACATGTTTCTGATACTAGCACATCTGTTGTTTGCTAAGAGAATAATGCTCTTCGTAGCTGAAATAGTTCCACTGTGACAATGAGATTTTTAAAATGTTTGTTGCAAAGGGAGTTTACAATTAAATTTTATTGGATTGTGGACATACACCATTGTTCATGTTTAGCTGATCAAACCTGTGTTAAATGACAAAGTACGAAAACGAACAAGATAAAAACAATTATGTGGCGACGCATCACTGCTGTAAGCAGAAGCAATGCGCACCTGACAGCCTGTCAGTGCAAGACAGCAAAGTTGGGCACTGTACATCCCTGACCAGCCGGACGACCGCTAAACAGCGTGCCACCCCCAGGCACATTCTATTGTCCAGGCAGGACAAGAGATTACTGGGGGTTGCACGGCCAGCCCGCACCTCAACCAGGAGAAGGCAGTCTCTTCCGGTACGCCGTACAGAACAGTATCATACATCCAGCCAGTGTGGTCTTGTGAATGTATAGATTCACATATTGTATATTTTGTGTAAATACGTGGCTCGTGCCCGGCAAACGCGGTGTTCTTATTATGCCCTCATGTCCTCGCTAAAGTGGTGACCCCGACGTGATAGGGCAACCCATACGCAGCGCCGCGCGGGCAACGAGGCGGTTGCGTCTTTACCGTGCGAGCAGTACCACTTACGGCAATGCACGCGCATCCTGTACCTACCCTGTGAGAAACGAACAAGAGACTCTTTGATGGTGGCCAGCGACGTCACTCATGCACCAAGCAGCCGCCTCTTCGTCATCGACAGAGAAACCAAGGTAAAATTCTTAGTATATAAAGGTGCCGACATTTGTGTGTATCAATGTTCGCTGCTACCAGTTTATTTTTGCTGCAAATGGCTCACCCATCTCTACCTATGATTTTGTCACATTTACCCTCAACCTGGGCGTGATTTGGTGTGGCGATTTGCGTGGCGAGTGTCACGAAGTCTATCATCAGGGCTGATTTCCTCCACCAATATGGCCTCCTGGTCGATATCCACAACCGCGACTTTGTAGATAGTATCACCTCCCTATCAGCCATCGGTAATGTGACCACCTGCAATATCAGCAGCATAAAGACAGTTCCTCTGTCATCATGCTACTCTGAATTGCTGGAGAAGTATGGTGACATCACTCGCCCATCCAGCACCACGCGGCTTACACAACATTCCACAGTTCACAATATCCACACCACTGCTGGGCAGCCAGTACACAGCAAGCCACACTGGTTGGCCCCAGACAAGTTGCTGATAGAAAAGCAGAAATTAACCGCTCTACGTAGGCTAGGGTTAGCCTGTCCTTCAAACAGTTCCTGGTCTTCCCCACTCCACATGGTACACAAGAAAGGAGCTGAGTGGAGACCCTGTGGAGACTACATGATGCTCAATGCTCGTACAATTCCTGACAGATACCCAGTTCCGCACATCCAGGATTTTTTACTCACTCTACATGGCAAGACAATTTTCTCCACAATTGACCTCGTCAGGGCTTACAACCAGATTCCAGTTACCCAAACAAATATTCCGAAAACAGCTATCACCACGTCTTTAGGGTTGTACGAGTTCCGCTTCATGTCATTTGGCCTCTGCAATGCTGCACAAACATTCCAAAGATTTATTTATGAGGTTCTCCGTGGTCTGGAATTTTGTGTCGCATACATTGTCGACAAATCGGTTGCATCGAGCTGTGAGACAGAGCATGTGCAGCATCTAGAAGAGCTTTTCAGCCACCTCAAGGCTAACGATCTCATAATGAACCCTGCCAAATGTGTCTTTGTAAAACCACAAGTAATTTTCTTAGAGCACAGCATTTCTGTGGAAGGAACCAAGCCATTTTCCGAGAAAGTAGATGAGGTCCTCTCATACAATAAGTCATGGACTGCAAAATAACTGCACCGGTTCATTGGGATGCTCAACTTTTACAGACGTTTAATCCCCAAGACAGCAAAGACACAAGCCCCATTGCATGAAATGATTAAGGGGAATATGAAAGGCAAGAACCCAGTAACATCCCTAACAGCACAAAATGTTTCAGTTGTGTTTCAGGAACATTGCAATATTTCATTGAGGTAACATTTCATGAAACATGTTACAGCAATGTTCCAGAAATATTTCGTTCTGATGTTTCAAATATGTATTAAAAGTAATATTTCAGAAATATTAGCAATATTTCCGAAACAGAACATAGTTTTTGGAACTTGTCTGGTATGTTTCTATAATATTTCTTTGAAATATATCCATCATACTCCTGGTTTGAAATCCACGAAAGATTTATGTTTGGTGGGAATGGTTTTGTTATTTGTTTTGTAATGTGAGGGAAGAAATGTAAGTATTTTTGAAAATCGTGCAACGAAATGTGGTAAACAAAGGAAGGTTTTGCCAATATTACCAAAGTAAGTTGAATATTATGCTGTATTATTAATAGCCTAAATTAATTAATATGTACTGAACTGTTTGTATAGTTATTGGTGAGCGGAAACGACCTTTCTAACCTGGAATATGCGGGAATGATAAAAGTTATGTTAATCTTTTATTATTAAATATGTGTTCCCGAAAGGATTAAAAGCTGAGTAGGCATTCCTGGAAGACAAAAACAGCAGTAATAAATTACATGTAATAATCTAAACCATGCGAGACTGTTGAAAAGTCAGGCTAAAAGTCTTTTTTTGTATGTATTGAATCCTGGCAGTGAAAAGGGAAATGATCAGTACTAGTGTATTATTTGTTGTGCTTCAGGATTTTTTATTGCGAGCTCAATTCCTCAGTGATTTCTAAGCAAATAATTAAGCCTCCAGCTCTTCCATTCCATGTAAGAAGGTTAAAATTTTTATCATGGAGAAAATAAAAAAACGCAAATTGTTGGTCAGTTATTCTTCAAGACACCTCGAGGAAGCAACTGTGAAAAGACACACAGTGTGTGGAGGATAACGCAGAGGAATAGATTGCCTATGCTTGTAAGGGCTGTAAGGGAGGAGAATGTTCTGCCAGAGAAATTGGTGACTGTGAGAGGGATTGGGAGGTTTATGAAAGGTTGGGGGGTGAAAAGTCCACTTGCCACTGAGCCATAGCCTAATTGCAAGGGTTAAACTTATTATTATATCATCAGAACAATGCATTGCTGACAAACCATGGGGGTGATATAAAACACTGGATATTATTCCTTTTCTTTCATTGTTTGGAGTGATGAAAAAATACTTATTATGTAGCTGTTTGCAGGAAAATTAAACCCTTCTATATAGTTGAATTTGAAGATGGACTTCAGTTAGCTCCAAAAATTTGGTACAACGAAGACAGTGGTGTATGTGCGTGGCCGAATTGCACCAATCAGTAGAAGCTTAACAAAATTATTGCAGATCAGAAGTAACCATGCGATGGCTGGATTGAACATCGCGTCAAAAAGTTTTTGGCTCTGCAGGTAAGTCATTCACTGCAGACACTTTTGAAAAATCACTTGGTCCAGGTGCATAATCAATTATTCCCATCAATTTTATCAAAAAAGTAAGTTAATCAGTAGGCCCAAACCTGTGTATTTTAATTTTGTTTAGTTTGTGGTGAGTAGCTTGGTTCTCTCTACGCTTAAAACTATGCATGTTTAAGCTCGGTGTAAACTGCAACCAGCGAACAACAATAATAAAATGGCGTAAGGAATGTATGGATAGAAACACTAAAACAGAACAAAAATAGGTGTATTTGGCAGTGCTTGTTTTTCTTATTAATTATAATTAGTACCCTAAAGCAGCAATTCAAAATTGGAAAATATTGTTTCTCCTGACATTTAATCAAAGGACCAGCCCCAACCCCTTTCCCACAATCAAAGTTAGGGTAATATTCATATTTTTCTTCCCTCCTCCCCCTTGGAAAATTGGGGTTTTAAAAGTTTTGAGCCACATCTTACTTCGGAGGTCTTGAAAGCTGGTGAGAACATGTTCAAATGCTATGCCTATCAATATGAAGCAATCATGCCATCACTTTTTCATTACAAAGTAAAGGTAGTAAACTGTGATCTGTCCAAGGACAGGTGTTAATCCTAGATGACGCTCGCTGATGGAAACAACAAAGATGCAGAGGCCGACAATAAGAGGGTGAATCTGTATTGCTGTTATTAGTGTATTGCTTGTAGCAACTTGAAACATCAACTAGAATAACAACATTTTTATTAATAATTTGTACATTTTACTAAATTCCTTAAATGCAATACAAGATGTCATACAACACTAAGTAGAATTCTTTTGAATATTACATGTATAAGTAGAAAAAAACATACTTGATCTAGATTTATTTTTCTCATTATCAACTTCAGCTAGGTATGAAAAAAGTCTACATAATATTGAATAAATATATCATTTAAACTAATTTATTTTTCTTCTAATGCAAAAGTACATTGAAAACACTGTAGCATGACAAAAATCAGTTCGGTGGTTTTATTTTATTTACAGATAGCTGATATATATATAAATACTATTAATTTATTTTATTTCATGTTCCGTTGATCCCATGAGGGTCAGCATGGTTCAGGGGATATGGAACAATCAACAGTTATATGCAAACACAGGTACATGTTATGCACGATATATGAAGTAAAATTATAAAATGAGAGATTGCATACTATACTTATAACACGAAATTTACAGATTAGAACAAAGAACCATAGATACAAGTTAATTTTTAAGTGACACAGACCTGTAAAATTAAACTTAGATGTTGAAGGTTACAAAATGTTTTAAGTACATATATGTGGGACATTGCCAAGTGCCGAAGTGTTATTTATTTTTATGATTCCTATTTAAATTACAAAGTTTTATATTTTCAATTTGTTTCAGATAATTATGAGCGTGGCATAGAAAAATTAAAGTTGGCGGAAAGATTTTTGGATATTGACAGTGGAACAGAAACTGAAAATGAGGTTGTGAAATCAAGAAATAGTGTCAGAAGAGAGCATGCAAAACGAAGATTATCAACCTCTTCCTTGGACACAGACATTCCAAGTGAGGTAGTGAAAATGCTACCATCATTTCCATCACCACCACCACCTGCACCATCATGTTTCAACATGTCCCAATCTGCTAGTCTTTCAGGGTGTACCATATGAAAAACCTCTCAGGCTGGGGGCAGTCATATTGCAAAAACATCTCAAGAAAGTCTGGATGGAAGAAATTCGTCTGAGAAAGGTGCGTATTAGCTTATCTGTTGGACATTACACACCATTTGTGTTATATCTATTTTAAACTGTGTACGTTATGTTTTTTTTTCAGAAGTGCAGGTTAATATATTAAGAAAATTAAACCTGATTTACAGTCTAGAATTGAGAAATAAAGAGCGACTGCAAAACATAGAAATAATCCTAAGTACCAGTGAAGGTCCGTTACCAGAGTTGGAGAACCCAGATTTTGAGGTTCCTGTAAATTTACAGAATGATTTCATGGAGTTTGATGAAAAATTAAATGAGAAAGAATTTAGGAACAAAATGGTAAGAAGAGGTTTTAAAAAAAATGTTTTTATGTGATTGAATAACAAAAGCTTTGTGTTTAGAGCAAGGACAGTCTTATGTTCCTTCATTTCTTGATTTTGCTTAACTATAAAAGATACATTTCATATTACTGGTATAAAGAGTTTGGTATTTTTAGTTAGGTTGTGATAATGTTTACTGAACGTAGCATCTTTTTAACGTGCTTATTTGTGGAACTGATACATTTAGACAATTTTAATGTAAGCTTAATCTATTTCATGATAGGGTGTCAGATTTTATATTTTTAGGAACATTCTTGTCTGATATGCAAGGTGATCGGATAGGGCCAAATGATTTAACTATTTGTGTTTGAAAGTTGGTAGTAAGGAAAAATCATTGGTAATGCACACATACAAAGCTATTTTTGTGCTCATATATCCCTATTTATGGATATGTTAGCATTTAAATTATAACTAGCTATTACCTGTTCGTGGCTTTGCTAGCACATAATACTTCTTTCTTATTTCTTTCTCTCTCTTAGCAATTGAACTTCATTTGAGTTGGCGCTATTTGTGTAGTACGTCTCAACATTAAGTATTTGAGATATCAAACATATGAGTAATCAAAAGTAGGCTTACATTTCATAAAGCTTTCGGGTGGAATTAGGTAGATTATTTTAGATAGTTATTGGGTAAAAATCACTTTGTTACATCAATGGGTTGGACAGATATAGAGGATTAAAGGAAACACAATTGTCTTTTCATCCCCTTTAAGGGCGAAACCTATAAGATCATAAAATGAATTTTTGAACATTTGTATTGGAAGTTAATTGAAGTGAAAATCATAATATCAAACAGAGTTTGTGTTATATTTACTATATTCGAAGTACACATTTCCCCTCTTTACACCCTCCAAGTCAAATATCAAAAAATGTGTAATTGGTACTTTGAGTATTTATGCAATTCCCCAGGATGTCTAGCGCTATGAAAAAACCGTAATTGTACATTAATTATCAGCCTTACGGGAAATTGCCATGAATGTGCTAGAATTTTGTAGTGACGCAGGAAGAATTGAAATATTTTATTTCTTATTTTTCTTTTTCACTAAAAGTTTACTATTTAAGTCACTGAACAAGTATAAAGTTTTTTAGGGCGTTATAATAAGCAAGGAGGTAAGCCAGGGTTAAGATTACAACTTGAGTTTAAGATGACCGAGAAAACCTGCCTAACAATGTTAGTACCAGCACCCTAAAATCGTGCCCCGCCATCTTGGTGTTGTGACGTCACTTGACAATTTCTTTCGCGATACAACAGCTGTTGGCCCCATGACGTCACGATCGTTAGTTGCTATGAACTGCGTGTTTTGAAACTACAAAAAGAGATAAGAGTAAGCTATTTGCGGTAAAGTACTGTTAGTGCATGTAATCATTGCTGCAATGTATTGTGTAAACTATGGCGGTAAACAAAAGATAAATAAGTTATTTTACGTTAAACCCTGCCGTCAGTAGCTGAAAAGATGTCGTCAGTTGCTTACAGTTAGTGATCAGATGACTGCTTTTCTACATGCCGGACACCCCCTCGGCTACTTCAGACAACAGGCGAGTTCATGGCACCTTTGATTGGCCGATAAATTCGACTGCTACTGGAGTCTTGACTCTTGATAGCTTCCGTCTAAATATATGTCCCTAGGGTGCTTCCCCTTTCTTAGTTTCACACAAAACGTATAGAAATTGTTTCGATAAAAATAATTACTATGAGGAAACCAGATTTCTAATGGAAAAATAATGTGTAACATTGTTATTACGTTCGCGTGGCCGGGATGCCTGATCACTATACTCAGAGAGCCAAGTTTGGTTAAACACATCCAAGCTATTTATTCTGTAGGGTAAGTTATGTAAACATGCTAACTCTATTACGTTTTTAAAATCAAAACTGTTTTCTTTCTACCGAATATAAAACATCACAATGAATTGCGCCACCTTATAGGTTATCATCACTCAGAAGTTTGAATCAAACATTTGAAATTGAGTGTTGGACTTCGTAATGCACGCTACCCAGCCTTAACGTACCTTATTTTTTCCTCGCTCCTGTCAATCCAGCACCAGGAAAATCTTCTCTACGAACACAAAATCTGTAAACATTTATGTGTTAATAATTGGCAAATTTCCTAGAATAAGTTTTATGTAAACGTATTCCCTGGACATGACCAATTGGAATTTATTGGGCCAGCATCTTCAGGTAGCATTAACCTCTGACTAAAACAATAATGGTAGGTGGCAACTAACCGCTATTAGTCTGATGATGTCATAAAGTGTTAGCCAATAAGAACATATATTCAATGTTTACAATTACGTTTAAAAATACAGCATATTTAAAGCTGAATAACTTGAAAATTATAGTTCGCACGAAAGTATTACTTTGTGTAGTTACATTTGATACGGAAATAACTCAAAGAAGGCAGGAAAATATTTAATTGTTTTTCCAGGCAATATCCCTTTTGAGATTTACAGACTCCACTTCATTTGGTGCACTCCTTTCATGCATATTTAGCTTAACTTATATACTTTTTTATGTTTTGGTATATGATATTGTTGCATGCTGTGTTTCCGAGGGCGGGCTGGATGGAGCCCATGTCGAGACACCTTGAGGGCTGGCCCATGACTCAAAGCCCGGGTGTCTCGTGGTGGGAATCCCGCCGAAACTACGTCATAGATACCTGTCCCAACTGCGCTTTAACCCTTCAAGGGCGGCCTACGAGGCTAAAATCATGTCAGAAACATGATGTAATGGCTATTTTAGACCCCTGAAATGCGGGGAAGACCCGACTGTCTGGCCTAGTATAAAAGCGCAGAATCGGCACATTTGAGGAGAGTTCGCTATTGGTCGTGCTAGAGGAAGGTGCTATGGTTGTGGAGATAAACTGGTGAAGATATCTTGGTGACGTCAGAGTCTACTGTGAGGCGGCAGGCGGCTACCTTCGGAGCAGTGTGGACGAACCAAGAGGACTGCTGCGGCGGGCTGACGGGCGAAGAAGGAGGTACGCGACGGGAGTCGAACCGAAGACCTCAAGAGTGAAGACAGCGGTGCACTCGGGGTGCTGCGCAGCACACGACGATTCATCACTACGGCG
>PNEQ01011667.1:0-43433 GCA_003012365.1 Medauroidea extradentata | reverse complement strand
ATGTTTTAAACCACTTAAGTACGGATTGCGACAAACCAATCTCAGCTAGTCGCGTCAGTAGCAATTCGTGATTTAAAGTATCGAAAGCTTTTGTAAAGTCTAGAAACAATAAGATTGTAATTTTGGAATCGTCAAATGCTCTGTACATGTCATCAGTTATATCCAGAAGAGTAAAGTAAGTGCTATGACCATAACGAAATGATTTGTCAAACTTCATCATATCGGTCATGTAAATGTAAAACCATTTGCCTGTCAGGTTATCAGTCACGATCACGCATGTATGAAAATCACGCTATTCGTCATCAACACGTACATTTTTTTTGCGCTGTGGCACCGTGTAACCTTGCGTGCAACTGAGTGAATATTCAGTTGACGACTGTGGCAAGTACATCGAAACAAAGCAATAACCAGGAAGACGACCTTCGTAGCTGACTTCGCTGTGATGTTTACCTCGGCTCGCGAGCTTCCCGGTTCAGATCCCAGTATATGTGAGGTGAAAGGTATTACGACCATATAACAACGAGGTCTTACGAGCCAGTGAGAGTGAGGTGAGGTGAAGGAACAACATAACAGCCATGCCAAAGCCGTGATTCAAACCCAGGGCCTCTCGCACCGTAGATCTGCGCCTGACCGACTACGCTACGGGCGGAGGCCGGCTATCCAAGTATGTATGGCTCATGTAAGGTATCATGTTTATGGCAAATTGTATGCGAGTAAAGTCATATTAACAATCAGGCAACACATCCTTCAGTCAGTACACGCTTTCCACCTTGTTGTCAAAAAGATTGAAACCATGGATTTTTTTTTTTTTGGAATTTGAAAAATTTAGTTAGAAGTTGTTAAAACGTTTTAATTCTCAGATTCATCGTTTATATTCAATAATGTTATACATCTCAAGACCTTAACGTATTGTTACTATTTTCGAGACTACTTTATTAAACTTAAGGGCGCTGGCTACCTGCGCGCTATGGGTTCTGGATTGGCGGAGCAGTGAGGTCTACCTTGAAGCGCGCATCAAATGCCGCATCGCCTCAACGAGCCAAGCGCTGAACTAGCGTGTAAGATTCCCGCCGAACTGTTTTTACTCAGGGGCGTCATTTCAGGTTTTTCCAGGGGGGGGGGGGCAAGATTTGGTTTTCTGACGACAGTGACCTTGTTGCATCTTTTTTATTAATTAAGCATGTATAAATTAGATACTTTAATAATAAAACTTCAGTTTTATGTCCTTAAGTTAGCATTAATTACATTAAAAAATACAAAAAATATATTTATACACAAAAATTCCAAATCCAGGGGGGGGGGCATTTGCCCCCCCCCCCCCTGTAGGCCCAAATGACGCCCCTGTTTACTACGGGACTTTCAGAGACAACACTTTCTTTTTGTCGTACACTACGATAGGTTAAGGTTCGCTCTAGAGGACTATTTTATTCAGAGGCTTCCGAAAATGAATACTCATACACAAAAATCACAGTGAAAAGTCACAATTCAGCCATTTTCGCACTCAAAAAAGTACTTGTTAGAAACGAATGCAGTGTGTGGCAAATAAATAGGCATGTGTAAGGGTCCTAAAATGATTTTCGTAGTCTAACCGCGTGACAGCACGTGAAGTGGTTTCCGAATAAAATCAGGATTGTTCTTCCGACACGCTTTACGCCGGTGTAAATAGCATCAGTGCAGTATGAGGATGACCGGGAAAACCCCCGGACGTTGGAAAATATGGGTTTGTGGTGGGACAGGCCAGTTTCAGGGAAACCCTTGGTGGTAGACAGTTTAACAGTAGTCGCCAGGTTAAATAAATGCAAACAATACAAGGTTTTCCTGGAACGGGAATGTCCCACCACTTCCCACATTCCTACCCATGTCCAGGGTTTTTCCCATCAGCCACGTGCTATCCAGCCGGAATGACATGCCCTAGATAATGCATGGTGTCCATTAGAATTACAGATGCTTTATGTTTCATTGCAGTTCATAGTCTGCCGTCGTTCATGGCGACAAAAATTTCATAACACAATAATAGGCGTCAATAAACTGGTGGCGATCAAATGTATTGGTGGCCTTTAAAGTAATGCACACAAATACGTGTTGTTTCTGTTCTCATTAGTGTTTAAGTGTATGGGTATTTTGATAACTTAAAATTTAATGTATGGTTATGTTTCTGAAACAGTAAACATATGTAATGGGGCCAGTGGAAGACAAGGCAAATATGCCTTAACTGCACCTGAAAGCCGCAAATAAATAATAATAAATAAATGAAAATTATTATACGTCTGTTAATATGAGCCCGGAAGACTAATATTAATGTTACGTCATAAAGTCGAAATTAGTTGCGTATGTATGAATATATGTAAACTCTGCAAATATTACTTACTTGAATAAGTAGTTACTGTGTTTTATGTAAGACCTTAAATTGCCTGAGGTAGATTTTTTGTTATGGACATTATTACTTAGATTTCGATTTTTTACGGTTAGTATTCTTCTGTTATGTTTACTGTTTGTATTCTTTTGTATTGTTTATGAAGGTTGGTTAGACTTTATCACTTTTGTACTTACTTGTCATGGCGGCAACTAGGTAGACCAGTGAAGTTTCGCTCCAGCTCTCCGCCACTCCAGTAGGTGAACAGTGCGGTGTTTTGAACTGTAGATTACAGGATTGCACAGGCAGTTTGCTCATTTTTTTTGTTATATAGTCAAGTTCAATTAGCAAGTTTTATGAACTTATATATTTCACTGTTTTTACGTCTTTGCTTTGTGAGTTCAAGTGAGAATACAGTGGTATGGCTGCCAAGCAGGTCGAGATGCGCCAGCTCGAGCAGCTCGTGCAAGAGAGGGTTAAGGTTGTTCACGTGGCAATAATTCATAATTTTATATTTGCTTGACATAGTTTTAGTTTTATGGACGTTACTTTTGACTATATTTTCCACTTGTAGTAATTTTTTAACTGTCATAGTTTTCACATAGCGGCATGTCAAAGTCAGAATTTGCAAGTTACAGGAACATAGGTTTAACAAAAACCAAGTGACTTGCTCGAATGAAATAATTTACAGTGAAATTAGATATTATGTGCACAATGCTAAAATATTTAAAAACACACAACAAAGTCATTTTGTCTTTTTTAAAAATTGCCGTAGATGAAGTAAATTTTCGTCTATAAAACTAACACTATGCCAAGCAAATATAAAATTATGAATTTTTACCACGTGAACGCCCTTCCGGAGCTTGTTCGCTCGAAAGATGCTATAAGTGTGATTGTCGAGGCTGTTACGACTGCTGTCTCCGAGGCGGTCATACGCGAACTCAAAGAGACGATATTGTTTAATCATGACGAAATCAACGAACTTCGGGACGCAAAGCGCGAGATATTTTTGGCTCAAGATGATCTCGAACGATATCAGCGGCGGTCGAGTGTTCGGGATTGGTTAAAGTGAACAAGAAGATACAGATGCACTGGTGCTTGATGTGGTGCATAACAAACTGCAGCTGCCCCACATCACTGTTGAAGATATCGACAGAAGCCATCGAGTGGGAGCCGGGAAAGACGGTAAGCCTCGACCCATTATTGTTAAAAGTTTATTTCGTACCGAAGGCGTAGCGAGGTGTTCCGGGCGAAGCGTCTTCTTGCGAGGCCAGGCATCACTATTCACGAGGCCCTGACTTCGGAGCGGCACGCGCTGCTGAATGCTGCAATAGCTAAACATGGTCTGCAAAATGTGTGGACTGCGGACTGCAAAATAGTAGCTAAGACTGGAGGACGCTGCCACTACATCACGAAAGCATTGGAACTGCGGATTGCATGGTGAAATTAGACCACTAATCTACCTGCGGTCATTAGTGCAAAATTAATTGAGGTTTTTAACATTAGTTCTGTATTCAATAGCATTCATCTTGAAATTTTTTTTGTTTATCATACAATTATGTGTGTGTTTTTGTTAAGCTATGTATTATTTTGCGTAACAATATCGCATGTTAGCGAAGTAGTATTTGCGATTCCTGGATTTACTGAGCTCGATGCCTTTCGTGAGTTGGTCGCTTTGTGCAGTTCGCCTAATGACATCCTCTGTTGGTATAACCGGGCGGTTGTCGTCTTCCCAGAACTCTCCAAGCGCTTGTTTCCAGTCACTTTGTTCGTCGTACTCAGCCTGTCAGTCATACCCATCCCCTAGCGTCAACCCTGCAGGAGGTCTTCCTGCTGTAGCCACTAATCCGGAGCAGTGTCATCGCACTGCATTCTCTCAGGGACCCCAAGGTGTGCAAGTAGCTCTCTCTCATAACCCATATAGACGAGGTGAAGGAAATATTCACACCACTCTCGGTACATGCAATACTAGTGAGTGAAACGTGGCTGAAGCCGTCACTCCCTTCAAATATGGTGAAAATCCCTGGCTATGCCTTTTTCCGAAAAGATCGTATTAATAAGAGAGGAGGTGGAGTAGGTGTGTACGTAAGAAACGATATTAAATCCAAAGTTATTCTCTCTTCCTCTTCAGAATATACTGCAAATTCCGAATACCTTTTCGTAGAACTGGCAATGCCGGAGACAAAGCTTCTAATTTCGGTAGTATATCGCCCTCCTAGGGTAGGTGAATGGTCAGATTTCGAAGAGGCACTGTCTCGCTGTGTTCCAAACTATGAGCATTTAATTGTAATGGGGGACTTTAATGTTAATTTATTGCGTGCGACTAATGAATCGAGTAATTTATTGCATAAGTTCACTGGATTAGACATGACTGTGTGTCCTCTAAATGCTACTCACCATACTGCTGATGCATATACCTGGCTGGATTTAATATTTACGTCTCGTCCTGATCTAATTGGTTTTCATGGGCAAATTAGTGTACCAGAGATTTCCCACCATTATTTAGTGTTTATTTCTTATTCGCTGCCCTCTCCAAAATATCAGACAAAGTTAATAACATATATAGACTTCAAGAATATAGATACAAATAAGTTGCAGTGCGATGCTGCGCTGAAACCTTGGCATAATGTAATGGATGCAGCTACTGTTGATGATAAGATTTCGGTCCTAAATCACGTACTGACGCAAGTATCGAATACAGCAGCGCCCGTCAAGCGGAGACGAGTGACAAAAGCCACCCAGCCCTTGGTTAACACACAACTAATGAAAGAACGTGATAGATTATATGCAATCTTCAAACGCGACTCGAGAAACCAGTCCGTGACATCAGCAGGTAGTGTTGAGGCTTACGGGAAACTGCGAAATAAATGCACGCAAGCAGTAAGGAAAGCAAAACTACAGTATTCACTTAATTCACTTAGCTCCTGCAGTTCTTCACGTATATTGCGGCAGAAGATTCGTCAGATAGGTATTGGCAAATGTAAAGAACCTAATAGCTTGCAGGCTGATATTTCCGCAGACGCATTTAATTTGCATTTTTCACAGACTCGTGGTAACGATTGTAAGTCAGAAATTGTCTCATCAGTGGACTCACAGCCAGATTACAGGGGCGAACAGTTCCAGTTTACCTATTTCGAGCCTGAAGAAGTGTATAAATCAGTAAAGCGTATAAAGTCTAAAGCTCAAGGTGCAGATGGAATAATTATTGCCATAATTAAAAAAATAATCCATACAATACTTCCCGATATTGCTGACATTTTTAATTATTCAATTTCTGCGTGCACCTTTCCTTATGATTGGAAACATGCAATTGCAAAGCCGCTACCCAAAAATTCTAAGGCTACAAAATTAGATAATTTCCAGCCAATCAGCCTATTACTGGTACTTTCTAAAGCGCTAGAATACTTGGTACTCAAGCAAGTATACGATTTCGTGAATAAAAACAAGTTACTAGATACTTTCCAGTCTGGCTTCCGGGTAAAGCATAGTACCACTACCGCACTACTGAACATAATGGATGACATACGAATGGTTAGCGATAAACGTTACGTAACAATATTGGCATTACTTGATTTTTCTAAGGCGTTTAACTCCGCTAATCATAATATTTTAATCCATAAACTTAGTTCACATTTTCATTTCCCTAGAGACGTTATCGCATAGTTTCATTCATATCTTCAAGACCGCCAATGCGTTGTAGTAGATGATAAACAATCCTCATGGAGGAAGATTGACTGTGGGGTGCCACAGGGATCGGTTCTTGGCCCCTTCCTCTTTTCCCTCTTCACTTACAAAAATCATTTAATAACTGAGCTATCATATGTACGCTGACGGTCTGCAACTATATGTGTCGTTTCCTTTAAAGTATCATTGAGGAATTAGTCAGCAACCTTAATGATGACCTTCAGTCTGTTGCAAGTTAGTCTGTCAAAAACGATTTATGCCTTAATCCTGTTAAAACTCAATGCATTTTAATAGCCTCCCATAGAACTGTTAATTAATGCCGGAAAATAACATCGCCTACAATATCCCTCGCAGGATCACCAATTCCTCTTCTTCAAGAAGTTACGGATCTTGGTATTATTATTCGTGAGGATCTCTCTTGGTCAAGGCACGTTGCAAAAATTTGTAAATCATCATATTCTATTTTGCATGTACTTAACAGGCACAAACGTTTCTTACCACATGCCGCTAAAGTAACGCTTATTCAGACGTTAATATTCCCTGTACTTGATTACTGTGACGTGTTGTTCTCAGATATCGACGAGAATTTAGCAGCTAAATTACAACGCATACAAAATTCATGCGCTCGTTTTATATTTGGTTTGAAGCCCCGTGACCACGTATCGGACTACCTTGACAGACTTAACTGGCTGCGACTAAAAGACAGTGTTAGTCACGTGATCGGATCTACTCATTCACTGGATGTTTGAGGCGCCTCTACCTGTGCTTGAAAGCGTTGCAGCGAGTTGCGATTATGCTTGTTTTGCCGAAACTTCTAAACGCGGTTTATATTTGTATATCTACGAAAAGAACACACACTTCGAACTATGTCACTATAGTTTCAAAAATTAAGTAGGTTTTTTAAAACATCATTTTCAGGTCCCTCAAAATGGCCAAAATAGGTTTTTCAGACTACCGTACCTGTAAAAATAACAACCGGATATTATAAACCCAACTGTAGAAACAAAAGGTTAGACTTTGAACTATGCTACCCACAAATAAAATAATGTCCGTAGAGACATGCAAAATTCGCGTTATTGTCTTACAGATGGCTAGGCTCCAAGTAACTGTAGACTCGTTCGACGTCTCCCGCTGGCCGATATTGTCGTGACTTGCCGCGGAGAATGCTTCCACGGTAGAGAGGCCTATCTCTGTAGAGACGTAACACACGTAAATGACAACACATAAGAGTTCGTGGCCAATTGAATCGCAGATTATGCTCTGTTATGTACAGGAAAGTGAAGTTTAGTCTGCTACCAAATGATAACGCGAATTTTGCATGTCTCCACGGGTGGCCACCGCTTAAAGTCCCATACGAAAAAAGGATAGTAATAAAGCATTGTACGCCAGCTGATTGGCTTGAGCGGAGAGACGATAACGTACTACATACGTCGGCCAATGGCAACCTTACGGCTCCTGCCTCACACACACAAACACACACACACAAACACAGCCAAACTAGACTTGTTTTCTCTTTTTTCGTTTTTAGTTTGTATTTTCTTAGTCTCATTCTAAGATTTCTGGGCGTAATATTGCAATGACGTATGTCCACAATACGTACGTTAATCTATCCCATTGCAAGAAACATTCAAAGACAATTCCATTAATGTTATATTTTAAAATACACAACGAGTCATTTCATACGCCATATGTAAAAAAAAAATCAGAAACAAAATGTTAGAGTAAAGTTGAACTAGATCCGTTATGGCAGCGGGTATTCCGCCTTGATCCGCTTTGACAAAGCGTAAGTGCATTGTTTTAAGTGCGCTGCGTAACGAAACATAGAGACAGATAGTACGGAGAAGATTCACAACCACAAAGCTGCTGTGTCATTGTTAACGGCATTTGCATTTGTTCATTGACAAGGGTTTCACGGTCTGAAAAGAAAAGGAACCAGTTACTTTCGAAGTAAATGATAAAGACAAGCAGTTCTTGCCCTCAAGCCTTTCAATTTCACCGTGCCTCTCTTTCCATCGTCCCCCCTTCTCCCCTCAACCCCTCCTCGCAACTTTACCACAGCCTATCTTCTCTCGCCTTCCACCTCACCGCAGGCACGCCGACAATGTTTCTCACTCGGTGTTGAAAAAGGCCCCAGGGTATAAAGAGTTAGAGCAACGGCTTGTGTCTAATAAAGAGAGAATATTATACAAGTGCTTATGACTTAATTATAATAATACTCCTCACTGATACCAAGCATAATAGCTCTCAAGTATAGAAGAAGCCGTTTATCACGTTATCATTTTAAATTGAATATTTTATTTGTAGAAAGGTCACAAATACCACCAAATCTGTCATTTTGGATGTCATGGGGTCTGCACGGATTCGCTGTTCAAGCAAGTTCTTTTACTATAAAAATATTGTTAAGCTCTTTGTAAGTCTCTCCTAACCAAAGCTAGAGCATAAATGACTTTTATTATAGTTTCTCGCAGGGACATTTTATGAGAATGTGAGACTCGGGGTAGCATAAATCGGAGCCCCCTCCCCCCTCACCATACCGATTTATTCCTTTTATGATGCAGTGATACGTTTTAAGGTATGGCGTATTTATCTTTGTATTTACATGTAGTCACTAATAATAAAATGCATTCAGTTCACACAGAAATATTACAGATAACGTAGCGAAGCAAAAATAATGTAAGTTACTAAAACACAGTTCTTACAAAACTAAATGCATACTTCGTGTTGTTGTGCCACGTGTAATAAAACGCCAGTTTATTTCAATTATTAATAATGACTTTTTTAAATTAAAAAATGAGGCCTACTAGAATGCGAGGCCCGGGGCGAATGCCCTTCTTGCTACCCCTTTTTTTCCCCACCTTCCCGTAGATACGACCCTGGACCCAGTTTTTTTTATGTACACCCTTTATTTGCAACTGACTGAAAGAAAGATGCTGCAAACATTCTCCAGACAAAACACACTCTCGTTACGTGAAATGATATTTCCCAGGCTCCTATCACCAATTGTGTGTGGCATGAAAAAAAAAAAAAAAAACTAAATAGTGGAAAATAATTTCTCCTATAAAAAGGTTTTATCTTTCAAGTTGCTAAATGTCATGAATTTCGTGAAACATTTTCGTTTAGAACATGTTTGAAATTTTCTTGAATCAAAATATTTAAGAATAGAAAAGAGGTTTTCCTAACTTTATTAATTAAAATAACATATTTACTGTATTCTGTATGTGAAAATATACAATATTAACATAACTACGAGAATCATTTATTTTAAATAATATATACGAAAATAATAATACATTTTGTATTGACTAAACCAGGTATTTTTGTGTCGTGCAGGGTTAGTACATAATTATAAAATAGTTAAATTATTAATTTTGTGCGTAATTTGTTTATAAATCGTGTGATAATTTTTCAAGTGGTATCTTCAATGTTTAATGAGCCACAACTCTTGCATCGTCATGTTATTCAATCAACTGTATTCAAAAAATTTCATTCAATAAATATTTTATCATGTGAAATGGCGTTTTTTGGTCGCTGAGTTCCCCCTGGAGGGGGGAGACCATAAAAAATGACTGACTGACAAGTCGGGTGATTAATAGAAAACAAATTCTTAACCTGAGCTATTTATTATGTGATGTTCAGACATGCAGAATAACACACACGTCCATGACGACAGTCTGTGGAGTTGACGATCGTACTGCCTTGCCGTCTGCACTGGTCGGGTGTCGTCGTACTCTGCCCAGGCTGCGAGAGAGAGGTCCTGGAGTCGAATTCTGGCACGGGCATGGATGATGTGTTGTCCCTTCACCTTAGTTCATCCTCATCGGCTCTTTAAGAGGGCGTGGTACATAATTCAATGCTAAAAGCACTAATCTATAACTGTAGGTTTCTCGAAGCCCATTTGCGAAAATTAAACAGTAGCAATCCTAGACAATAGTTTTAGCCAACGTTTTAAAGAAAATTGTTTCCAGTGTTACGAACTTCTGAGGCACAATCTGTGACGCCGAAACCTTGTGCATTTAACTGCGGCCCAAGAGATCACGCGTAACGAATGAGTAATTCTGGATAAATATATACTCATTAAGGTGGCAAATACTATTATCTAGGATTGTCATTGAGTATTTTTATCCACATTGGCTTAGGAAAAAGCACAGAAATCAATTTATGTTTTCAGTTTTTATTTATCTACCACGCACTCTTAAGACCGCGTTGTTAAAGGGCCGCAAAACACTCTCTCCCCACCTCACCCAAAATTATAATGAGAGGATCGCCGCTTATAGTCCCATAGTACAAGCGCTATGGCGGAAACAATGCGCGTCAGTTAAGTGCCTAGGGCGTCAACTAGTTGTGCTCATCAGCGTCACCATTGCATATCGTTCCTTCGCTACTCAGTCTTATGATGGTAACAAATAACTTTTTTCACGTATAAATATGGCGGATGGTCCCCATAATTTATTAGTTACAATGAAGGGTCCGAATTTCGTAAACACGTTCGAGTATATGTTAATATTAACCTGTGCTAATTTTGTAAATAAAATATTAAACCGATACTGAGGAAAGGCCGGGTTTAGGTTTGTCAGCCGCCCACCGAGACTACGATTGGTTGGAAGTGTAAGGGGGGCGTTTTGAGTGAGAGCGTCGGTTAGAGGACTTGAGGTTGAGGATAACTCTCGTCGTGGCTGCAACAAGAAGTGGACGGGGCCCGGAGTCACCACAGACGTTTCTTCGTGGTCGTCACAAGGGTGTTGACGTACCCATGGTTGCCGCGATCGCAGGCGTGGTCAGTCGCGAATTTCGAGTAAGTTCGTATATTAGACTATCGTTCTTTACCCATGGTGGGTGGACGATCTGGGGTCGTCGTTTCTTGGAGATGCGGCGGTGCGCGCTTTATTTTAGAGAGGAAACCAAGCGAGAGATTTCATAACTGTTGAACACGTGTCTCGTGGAACTGACAAAACAAAGTCGGAGCTTCTGAAATGTACAAACAAAGAAATCCCGGTGTTGTGATTCAGTATTAGTAGCACCTCACATATAAACTGGAACATTTGTCAAAACTAACATACACATTTCTCTCCACATAACCTGTATTCGAGAGATGAAAGGTTATAAGCTTTGTGAGTGAGATCAGTTATAACATCTCACTGATACCAGCGCTCAAGAAGCAGAAAATTTCCCTGTGCCAAACTTTTAACATTGATTTTTCTAACCTGTAATAGAATTAACCTTACTTCTGCCTCAAGGCTTCACACCCTTCACAATAGATATACGTAGGCCATATTCTCCAACTGTATGTTTCTCTAAACTCAACGCGAAAGGTTTTCAGTTGGCGACGGCCATTACTCTAACGATATCATGGCCTTGGCAAAGTAAGTGGTAAAACTGAAAATATTAATGACATGGCTGGCTCGATTACCGAGACGTCATGAAGAGCAGATGTGTTTGGACATTCGTATGACTCCACGTTCCTTTTCTACCCAGCACAGCGTCCATTGTCAAAACCCTACTTCTGTTAAACAAAGCTGGCGATCATATCTGCTGACCTTTCAGCCACGTAGTTACTTAATTAAATGATAATTAATATTTATGGGCTAAATGAATGAGCCTCCACTTGCTTTTAAAGATAGAAGTGTTGTTTCAATTTATCCCCGCTCGGCTGCAGGGCAAAAAAAAAAAAACCAGGAACACCAGCACATGTTTTAGAGCGCTGGTCGGGCTGTCACTGAATATTCAAGTCATGTAGACAATGCGAGGGGAAGAGAAACGTATACTGTTTTTGTTTTGTTTGGCTGTTGGCACTCGGCGGGCGTGGACACCCCTGGGGCCCGGTGACAAGACATGAAAGGGAAGGGGAGCGGGCGGTAGCTGAAGAAGGGGGAGGACAGAGGCGGCCTGTGTGATGTCGAACAACTTGGCTGTGGGACAAACCAGCTGTGATCGATGTAAAAGGCCACGACTATAGCTGTGGCATCGCTCGCGGTAACAAAACACGCTCGGGATGGGGAGGAGGGGGGGGAGAAAGATAGAGAACCAAAGCTCTCACGCACACGCAAACACACACACACACCGCGCTATAATATGACGCCCCACTCAAGTCTTCATAGCTGCTGTTTGCTCGAAGCTTGGTTGAAAGGAAGCTCTTAGTAATTTTTTTTTTGTCTCAAGATTGCCGCAGCAAAAATAAACAATAAAACAGTCGTGTAGTGTAAATGTGCTGCGAGTGATGTGGTGGGTTTAAATTGATGTTTGAAAAAAATAAATAACTCTGCACTTTACCGCGATCTAGGTAACTTTTCACATTTTATTAAGCGCTATTATTTTATGTCGTGAACTGTTGCGCGTTTTGGTCTTTAATTAACCTCCCTAGATAGACTGCTTTTGTGTGTGTGAGGCAGGAGCTGTTGTAATGTTGCCGTTAACCAACATATGTAATCCATTATCGCCTCTCCGCGCAAGCTAATCAGCTGGTGTGCAGTGCTTCACTATTATCATTTTCCTTATCGGACTTTAAGCGGTGACTTTTTTTTTTATTTGTTGGCCTCGTAGTTGAAAGTCTAACGCTTGTTTCTATAGTTCTTTTTTTCTAATCCGGTTAATATTGTTTCAGTTACGGCAGTCTGAAAAAGTCATTTTTGTCCATTTTCACGGGCCAGAAAATTATGTTTTCCAATAAACGTGCCGAATTTTTTAACTATAGCGACATTGTTTGAAACGTGTGTTCTTTTCGTAGGTTTACAAATATAATGTGCGTTAAATAGTTTCGTCAAAAAAGGAATAGTCGTAACTCGCTGCATCGCATTTGAAGTGCAGGTAGGGAGGCCCATAAAGTCTCGGTTTCAGTCGCCATATTGATTAATATTATTTTTCTCTTTTTTTGGAATCCTAATAAGATAAATTTTAAATATGCGATTACACAGCAAATTTTGTTCACCTCCCGCAACAGTACGGACATTGCGATTTAACTGTTAACTTATAATTACGCCGCAAACTGTGTGGCAAATATTTTTATATTCATAATTTGGCTGAATAATTGCGACCGTAGACATTACTAGCTCAACTGCAATGCTTGTACTATAGCGCAAAGTAAATAGAATTTGCGGTTTAATCACCGATTTAACATTTTTGTTCCCAGAATTAAAAAAAGGAAATAATAATAAAATTATATATGGCGAATAAAACTCTAATCCAAGAAAACAAACTGGTCGAGAATAACGCCCTGAAACTGGGAATGCTAATGACAACAAACTACAGGGTTAATATAACACGTTTTTGAACACTAATAAATTATTTCATGATTCGTTTACAACTGATTACGTTAACGCAAAACTATCCAGTAACTTAGTTATTTATACATATAGCCCATAAAGTAAGATTATCGCGTGGACTACTGCGAACAAAAGATAAAACGTTTAAATTATTGAGAGGGGCGTGTTCTCTCTCTCTCTCTCTCTCGCACTCTGTCTCTCTCCTTCCAAGCCCCGCTTTTCATTACTTACGACGCAAGTTCACCCACTGTCTACATGAGGCGCTTACGACAATTCACTCGTTGGAGTAGGGTAGGTTATCTGTCAAGTGAGCAGGTTTTGTCGATTACCAGGATTTTATAACAGCCTGCTATTCTGTTCAAGGTTTTAAAATGACGGTATAAAAAAATTCTTATTTTGTACATGATAAATATTTTGCTAAATGCTACATCCACAGTGCATTCTTCACACGTATTATATTTATCATATTTATACTTGAATGTAATATCAGTTTTAGTAATTGAACCAGAGGCCATCAGTTGAAATTTCGAATACCATAAGCTGGAAATTTTGGCTGATCTACTCTACACTCGTGAATTTTCATAAGTGCCTTTGACAGCTTACATGTTCTCTCTGCCTCTTCGATCGCTTGGAATCACGGCCGTAGAAGAACATGTCTGGACACTCGCCTGGAAACTTGACCCACACGTTGTTTGGCTGCAGTTCCCACTAAGATAAACAATTTGTCAAGCCGTATTTTTTTAACCATTTATGAAATACTTCCTTCACTCACAATTCTAAATCATGGCTCCAGAAATCTTTATTTACATTATAACGTTAACAGTGGAAAAAAGTGGGCGGAGTTTGAGCCCGACCGCCCGGATTATAGCGACAAAAAGGTACAACTTTCTCGGTAACTTGACGAACTGCAGCCAGACGACAAGGGGGTCAAGCAAAATACATTGGTAGATAGGCGAGTGTCCAGACCTGTTCTTCTACGACCGTGCTTGGAGTGCATTGGCTGATATGACCACCATTGCCCATCACATCGTAATCAAATTCGGTACTTCATTTTTTTGCTCCATTTCCAGGCAGCAAGCACAGCTACTCCTGTACGCACAGAAATACTTAAACTTTATTTTCCGCGTGACATTAGTATTAGCAACTAAAAATACGAAGGTAATACTTATGAGCTTAGGTATTACAAAATACAAAGGGAACTATTTTATAGCGTAGTCATAACGTACAGCGGCCATTCAAAGTCAGTTAGTACAAAGGTAGGCTGGCTGGGTAAGACATCAGCTTCAGACGTGTAACCTTAGTAAAGTTTCCAAACATCTGGGCAAGTCACTATTAGCAGACGAAACATGTCAAATAACACGACAAATTTTGACTCTTTACATAATTAAAACCATAGCGAAATGAAACTGAAAACAGAAGCAGGAAACGGATATAGTACAAAATACTAGCTGTCCCGGCATGCATTGCAATGCAATGCCCTTCCACCACATTTGTGCCCCCCCCCCCTTTTTTTTTGCAATTCTTTTTGGTCTTCTTATTATTATTTTGGCAGAAACCTTTGTGGGACACTCACAACTCACCAATTTTTTTTTTCACGGAAGTTTTTGGGTACTCTGTTCTGAACACCTACCCCGTTTACTACCCCCATCCCTGCTTTTTTTTTCCAACCAATTTATTTTTGCATAAAACTTGACGGGCGCATGCACAACTACCATTGGTCTAGGGACGCCTATAAGACGAGCAAACAAACGAACAAACATTTATTACATTAAATAAATGAAATAACTTAAAATATGCTGCCACCGTCGCGTTTAGTAAATTAAATGTATAAAATATCGTTTGAATTCTGGTAATCTAAAAATTCAGAATTGAGTGCAGGCGTTTAGGCAAAACCTGGTGATCTACCAACCTGGTCACGTGACTCAGCAAAGGTTTCTTAGTATAACCGTCTGGTGACTCAGACCTAGTTATTGGCGCTGTAAGTATCTGCTACCGTAACTGACGCATAGTCTTAAGGTCCAAGACATTATGATACTAGTTTTACATACGATGGAATAATCCACAATAGTTGGAAGCAGAGAGCACATTACAAGACAGTTCTAACTTCCATGTCAGACAACGAGAATCGGATTTATATGGGCAAGGTTACTACAGGTTATAGGTCGTTCGGAATAAAGTGAGTACTATAAAATTAACCTATGTAAAAATATCACTAGCCGTTACTGAATATTTTTCAACATTAACCATAGTTCACTTACTGCTTGTATGGTTGGCAGCGGTTTGCCGAATATAGTTCCGTGTGTTTTCCAACTTAAATACAACAATACTCAAATAAAATCAACTGAGTTACACATACTTGTATTTTGCGTATTTAATAAAGTTTTATTAATGAATCTATAAAGATTCATACTGACTGCACACTTTATCTTACACGCGCAAACATCAAGTGACGTGTCCAGAGAGGTTAGACATGTCCCTTCGTTAACCATTACGCGCGAAAAGATACGAATTGGCTGAAAATATAAATTTTCCAGGGCTTTTTTTAGTACTCACTTTATTCCGAATCACCTATAGAAAGATCAATGTTAAAAGTTTGGCACAGGGAAAATTTCTGCCGCTTGAGCTCTAGAGTTTTTCTGAATTTTAAGCTACATAAAGTTGATCATCTGAAAGTCAAATTTGATTTGCTCTTCATTTTAAAATTCAATTAAATAATTTCCTCCATTTACCATTTCTAGTTAAAATTAATTTTACTACGGTTAATGTTTTATTATCCACGTTAGCGATTGCAGCGCAACTAGCGGCAGAAATTTTCCCTGTACCAAACTCTCCCATAAGAAAACACATTTTCTTCCCAACCTGCATGTAGAATTAACTTTATCTATCACTTAATTCACATCTACGAAATAGAAACGCCAGAACACGCATAATAAATGACTAGGGCCACGATTTTGTCGCGAAAAGATTTTTGCCCCACTTTGTTTCAGTGACTCTCGTACACATCGGCAGTTCTATTTCAAGGTTACTGGCAGCGTGTGTTTGTTCTCAGACACGTTTCTCATTTGACTGCACCAATCAGAATAAGATTATTGTGAGTCTGTACGTCTGTAATTTGCCAAGGCCAGTGAGAGTAAAATCATCCAACCACAGACGATGTGGCAGAGCTGCAGGTGTGCACATGACGCATCGAAACCAAATGTTGCAAAAATCTGTTCGCCATAAAATCGCGGCTCTATAAATGACGGAGAAAGACTTACAGTATTGCCATGTTCAGAATATAGTTGTCACTTTTACGTTTTACTTTGCTACATACAGTACTAAATAAAACTAACCATTAGTTAATGACATGCGTTATTATGGATGCATAATTTTATTTCGCCTGAGGCGTACTGGGACAAATGACAGTGTTTCTGAGATTTGGGGATGTAGCGGTATTGTTGTAAATGGGGTGGAGGTGACGAGTCGAGAAAAAAATAATGCGACCGCCGTGTATCCATTCTTCTGCCGCAGCTAATTTGCCCATGTATCAAATAACGTTTGAATGGGTGAGATGAAGAAGGAAAATATTCTACTTAAGCCAACTTTCGGGAAAACAGAAAAAACTGTTTTGACACTAAACTGCAGGTAGATTGGGAAAACTTTCAATTAGACATTTGTTTGGTAGGATTAAAGGAAATGGCCCATTACCTGGAAAACATAATACATTTAACATACATAAAATTATATGCGATCAAATTTGAAGGAATGTTTTCCTTTTTATTCTCATTGAATCGACGGGAATCTAAAATTCGATGAAACAATAATTTACAGATGTTTTCATAATACAAGTGCTTTTAATTACTAGAACAGTATATTTTATGTTATAATACCTACACTGTACTAACCACTCATTTACAGTGTCACATCTTGTACATTTACAACACAGTAGACTATATAAACAAAATAACCACTACTGCAGTGACTCTCACGGCGAATAACTAATCACGCCATAGCATTGAGTGATTTCCTTTCACGTATAACTTCAAAATTCAATGTCCTATAATAGAGGTGTAAGGATTCCTAGAATCTTTTCTTTCTTTAACTCAATCATTGAAGCTACATATATATATATATATATATATATATATATATATATATATATATATATATATATATATATATATATATATACACTACTTGGTTATCTCAGTCCATTTTCAGTGAAATGTGGAATGTTAGCGTTTTTCATCTCATCCATTATATGTAAACAACCCTTACAACTATAATTCGCACATTTTCCTTAGTTTTATTAAAGTTAATTGTGCTACCAGTTAGAAAGATAATCGGATTTATTATTAGAGAATTTAAAATGGGACAATTTCCGCCACTTGGCGCTGGTGTCGGTAAGAAGATTTCTTGCCGGCCTTTATGGAGAGAACTTCGTGTGCTGAACCGAACATAGCCGAAGTCGTGACTGGCGCGCCGGGAGTTGACACGTGCTAAAACATAATTAAACCAATCAAGAAACAGATACGATCGTACAGTGTTTTAAATTGTACATTGTTGCAAAATCGTTTCGCGGTATATTACTTTCCCGTTGATAAGATAAGCACTGAACGTAGTGCAATCGTGTATTTTGCTGAATACGGAGTACACGAACCATTTTGGTCGGCGAGATATATCAGACGTCTGTGAAGAACTTAAAGCCAAACAATCGAACTCAGATTTTTTTATGTATCGTTGTAATCTTGTGGCGCTATCGTTCAATACTTCAAATAAAGATAAAAATTCATGTCTAAACAATAATTAATATTTTATCATTCATTCCTATGAATCCTATTTTACCACGTTTTTATTAACTCGCTTTCTCATATATCTACCTGTCTGTTCGCGACAAATTTTGCAATCGTTTTTAAACTAACTTCCCGATGAGCTACAGAATTTATTAAACATAGCTCAGAACTGGATGACAATGCAATACTAACGCGCTTTCTTGTCTGTCTGTTCGGTACAAAATTTGTTTGTATAAAATCGATTGCAAAATTTCACACAAGTCTATAAAAGTAGAGAATAATTGTCTAAATTAATTTTTTTAACACAATACGTTTTCAGAAAGGATTAAAAATTATGAAACAGTTTCTCCTTGGCCCATACAGATTGCTAACACCATACAGATTGTCTTGAAAATTTGTGACTGTGAATTTTTAGTAAGGTTAAAACGAAAAACGCGGGGCGTATGCAATAGATAATTAAATCTGTATGGTGTTAGGAAAAAGCAGCCTACCTGCGCATTAGCTGCTCAGAAGTGACGGAGGGGCATCGCTCTTTAGTTTAGCAGTGGTTTCGAAAATATTTTTTAACGCAAATTAATACATAGACTATATAAAAAATTCGTTCTGGTAGTTTTAACACTTATATATCGTCGTTTGTATCTGAATTTTTCTGTTGCAATGCACCAAACAGATTTTAAGATTTTTGTCCCTGAAATAGCACATATTTTGTTGTCAAAACAAGCCAAAATGAAGCAAAATAATATTTTGCTAGCATACGGTATATTATTATTAAAAAAAAAAAAAAAAAAAAAAAAAAAAAAAAACGCTCTGGCAAAATTGTTTATCGTATGCTTGTACACAGTCTCAAATTTTTTCAAAGCATTTGGTTAAAAAATATTCAAGTTATTTGCGATTGTTTGAAATAAATGAAAGATCATGACCATAAGGGCTACTTTGAAGTGTATATAAAATGCCGCATCGTCTCAACGAGCCAAGCTCTGTGATAGCAAACACTGTATTTTTATCGTACGTTATGAAAGGTAAGGGTTCACTCTAAATGCCTATTGTATTCAGTGGCTTCCGAAAAGGTATACTCTTACATAAAAATCGCCATGTTAAGTCCAAATTCGGCCATTTTCGCACTAAAAAAGCACGTTAGAAACGGAAGTAGTGTGTGGCAAGTAAATAAGCCTGTATAAGGGTCATTAAATGCTTTTCGTAGACTAATCGCGTGACTACACGTGTTATGGTTTCCGAATAAAATAAGAATTGTTAAAAGTCTGCTCACTTCTTCACATTCCTAGTAGGCGCTGCCCTTAAGGGCGCCGCCTACCCGTGCGTGAGAAGCTCAAAAGCTACGGACGGAGCAGTAAGGTCGACCTTGAAACGCGCATCAAATGTCGCGTCGCCTCAACGAGACAAGCGCTGAACTAGCGTGCAAGGTTTCCGCCTAACTGTTTTTATTATGGGACATTAAGCGGTGACCATATCATTTTATTGGTGGAAAGTCTGCAACTAAGTTCAGTCATGTTTAGTGCAGGTCGCAATCTGAGTTTCACAAACATCCTGTTAGTACGTTTTGAGATACGGAAGTCTGAAAAGGCTGTTTTAGCCATGTTGGAGGGCTTAGAACCAATGTTTATAATGAGCGAGGCGTCTTAATAATGAGGTTCCGACCTTGTACGAAGTTTGTTTTCTTTTCGTACCTTGGCACAATGCGCACACGTGGAATATTTTCGTAGAAAAAACCTGTTTACGAACACACTGCAACGCATTAGAAGCGTGTGGTAGGCGGCCGCCTTAAGGCCGTTTTAAAAATGTGGTATATTATTTTTTGTATTTAAATAATTTTTTTATATATCCAATGAAGGGAAATAAAAGTGCGCATCCTTAGGAGGAATTAAAAAACTACATTTATTCGAGGTAAAAATTGGGTCATGTTGGCAACACAGAAGGATGGTGAAAATACAAACGTTACGGTTCGTGGGAAGGGACATTTGTTCAACTGCAAGAACTAGGAGAGAGGGGGGTTGGTGCGGTAGAACCACGTGTGTTGCGGAGAGAGTCTGAAATGTCTTGTCAGCAGTGTAATCGTTCCAGACAAAGCGTGAACTCGGCGCAGCGGTAACTAGTGTCTCATGCTAAACAAACGGCTTGTCGGAATGAAAAGGCAGGCGCACGGGTCACAAGACGCAATTAGCTTTCGAACTCCTCCCCCTTCCCCTACTTTTCTCCTTCCCAACCCACCATCCTCTTTTTATATCCTTGTTTTCCTCCTGCTCCGACCTTTACCTCCATCGCGCAGACACTGAAGATACCGCGTCTGTGACTACACAGGATGTCCACAAACAAGCGCACACCACGCGAATCTTGGGCCACAGACTAATAGTAATACTAACACAGACGTGAAATGACGTGTCGGCTCGTGTGATACGTGCGAACTTAGCCGCTTATTGGCTGCCCGAGGCTGTTGATATCAGCCCCGTGTATGTTTGGCACCTGCATGTTACTGCAGGTTTCCTATTGGCCTGGCTGCAGGCTAGCAGTTCAGTCGTCTTACGCTGATTGGCGGTAGGCGTCTCCGCCATGTTGCAGGCCAGGAAAGCCACTTTGCTGGCGTGTGTGACTGAGTTCGCTGTCCTACCGGCTATTTCATTTCTGTATCACTAAATATTCTGTGCCTGGGCGATATTGGAGACGAAGACGTTAGTGGCTAAATTTTTTTACGACTACGTTTCATATGCACATTGTGGCAACATAGCACTGTAGTTAGTCCCATCTTGCGCTCCACAGATATCTTACTACAGGTCGTTCGGGATAAAGTGAGCACTAATGATTTCATTTAACCTTTGAAAAATATCACCAGACGTTAGTTACTGCACATAATTCAACATCAACAATAGTTGTCTTACTCCTTGTATGGTTGGCAACGAACTGCTGAATGTAGTTCCACGTATTCTCCTATTTAAAGACAACGCTGCAGACGTAACATCAACTGAAATCGACTTAATTATGTTTTATATAATATATAAACTTTTTTTTATCAAACTATAGCGATTCATATACTGACTGCACAATTTATCTTAACACGCGCAGACATCAAGTGACGTGTCCAGAGAGGGTAGATATTTCCCGTCGTTAGCCGTTACGTGCGGAAAGATACGAATTGGCTGAAAATAGAAATTTAGCAGGGCTTTGTTGAGTGCTCACTTTATCTCGAACAACCTATACTACTGTTCTGACCTTCGTATTAAGGCCTCGCTCTCTAGTTTAGCAGTGGTTTTGAAATTATTTTTTGTAACGCAAATTAATACACATATCAAAAATTCCTTCGGCAGTTTTAACACTTATATATCGACGTTTGTATATGAATTTTTCTGTTGCGATACACCAAACTGATTTTTAGATTTTTGCCCCCGAAATAGTACACATTTTGTTGTGAAAATAAGCCAAAATGAAGCAAAATATTTTTTTGCTCGCAAACGGTACATTATTTAAAAAAATTCTCCGGCAAAATTGTGAATCGTATGACTGTACACTGCCTCAAATTTTTTTCTAAGCTTTTGGTTAAAAAATATTTGAGTTATTGGCAATTGTTTGAAATAAACGAGAGATCATGGCCTCAGGGGTCCAGGTTTAAATCCTGAGCAGTCCAAACATTACTACATATTTACTTAACGCAACGTACATAAAATAATACCCGGACGTGGGGCGCAAGACGGGACTTACTCCGTGCAGGGTTGCCACATTGTGCTCGTAAAATGTAGTCGTACAACATCCTGCCACTTACATTCTCGTCCCTAATTTAGCCCAGGATTCGCGTGGTGTGCTTATTATTAGAGATGGGAGAATTTCGCGAATTCCGTTACCTGCTTGTTAGAATCAAATATCCTATGCACACTCCAGCCCCGACCATTTGTCCACTAGCTGCTACTCAGTGGAACAACAGACAATGAACGAATAGACAGGGCTTGAGTATGCATGGTACAATGGATTCTAGCCTGTAGGCCATTGAATTCGCGAACTATTCCCATACCTACTTATTACTAGAGATGATGGTATATCGCGGGAAAACTTGGCTGTTTGCTGGATTTCAGCGCATGTTCAACTTACCAGAAGATTACTGGCTTTAGCTTGTAAGTGCAGCTGCTATCCTATTCGACTGAGCCAATAAGAATCCTGATATTGTGATACTTGATGCATGTTATTAGTTGGCATACAACTACAATGTGACAAAACACTACAGTGTTTTCGAGGGTATGTTGACACAAAACATTTTCGCGATATACCATCATCTCTACTTATTACACGTTTGCTGTATATTCAGGACCACCGTCGAGATTGTCCAGACAATTGTAAGGGTATAGTGGGAGAAAGACAAATACGTCCATATAGGCTCCCCTACAATTGATTTAGCACAGAAAACAGCACACGCACAGGCACAGAACTCTTGCACAACAGAGAGATGCACACTACAATTGAAACAGCACACGCACAGAAACAGCGGATGTTGTTGTTAAAACGAAAGCAAGCTACACTGGTAAATAACACACTTGTGTGTTGGTATACCTGATTCTGACAGTTTTTATTGCTACCGCATTGTGTAAATAACTTTTTTGTTTATTTCGAAACCGACCTTTGAATCAGATCATATCAATTATTGAATGAATCTTACTAATCTAAACAAATCTGAACTAATTTAACTTAATTATTTATGTAAACTTATTGTCCCTCGTGTTCACGCGCGTGCGCAGGCGTTGCATAGAAAACAGCACGCGAACATAAACTAGATAGCACGTGTCCATGCTGTTCTCGCTACATTCACGCACAGCACATGCACAGAAAAATAGCACAGGAACGACGCACAGAAATTAGAGCAAACTCCTAAAATGTATGTGCGTGTGCGCGGCGTATCGTGCGTAGCCAATCAGAAAATCAGAGCGCGGATACCGCCGTGTTCAAAAGAAGATAAACACGGGTGAAAAAGGAAACTAATTTGACTAACCTTCGTAAAAATCCGCGCCGAAGTTAGTAAATTTATTTGTTGGAAACGAAATTGTTATAAACCTTTAAAAAAAAAAAAAAAAAAAAAAAAAAAAAAAAAAAAAAAAAAAAAAAAAAAAAAAAAAAAAAAAAAAAAAAAAAAAAAAAAAAAAAAAAAAAAAAAAAAAAAAAAAAAAAAAAAAAAAAAAAAAAAAAAAATATATATATATATATATATATATATATAAAATCACCACACACACCTACATATAAACACATAACAAAATGCAATTTAACCAATGAAAAATGGTTCATATTAGTTTTTAATTATTAAAATCACAAAATATTTGACGGTAAGGTTTCTAATTAAATAATGTTTGTGTTTCATATAACCTTGTTAATCTTGTTAATGTCCAACACATTAAAAATAAAAACAAACTTTACTTGTTGAATACGCCCTTACTGCATATCACCATCTAAAATTTATATGTAGGCCCTACGTAATTTATTTTGTCGTAAACCAAGATTAATTTCTTTGCAAGTTTGTTAATTTGTTTAGCCAGTAAACATGTTCAAGTACATTTAATGAAGTTCCTATGCAGGTATACCAACTGAGTAGTGGCATTGCATATATATTCAATGGTATTGGTAGGTCTCATAGTTCTAGAGGCACGATGGTAACACAGATCGTCAGTTCAGTGCCTTATACACGTTACAATAGTGGTCGCAGTTACGTCATCGTTTCTGAGCCAACAACGCGTAAAAAACTTCTGATAATCCAGGCGGCGCTTTTAACAAGTGCCTGCTAGTTAGAAATTCACTGAAAGAATATATTTAGCTTGATCTTAAAATTGGTCATTTTACATATACACACGAAAAATGGACGAACTTAATACAGCTTACTCTTCTCTGCACACACCAGCCTTGAAAATTTTTTGGAGATTTTATTCGAATTGTTTTGTTACTTAACTTTTTAGCATTTATGACTTTCGGGTGACGGTTTTGGAAATAAGCGAGATGGAATTTTTTTACTCTTTATATGCCATGGTGATAAACCGAGACTTCTACTCAGTAAACAAGAGACTACCTAAACTGTTTAGGAATTAACTATACCCTAATCACAGTATGGAAAAGTTACCAAACTTCTGCCTTGTAAATATGCAAGCTTTTAAACTTGTTACAATATAAGTCTGGTAACTTTAGTATACATTTGACTGTTTTGTAAAGAAGGGCATGCTAGTTAGTGCTACCATGGATGTCTGGGAAACAATTCTACCATACCTACTTTCTTAGCGCTCCTATACGCTCGTGTGACAAATTTGCAAACTATTTTTTAGAGTGACCACACCGGGATTCAAACCCAGATGTATTTTCGCCTTAACCCGGCACCACAGAGGCCAGCTGGTTTCTTGTATGATTGCATTCAGCAGCGTAGACGAGTATAGATGGCTCAGAATCTCAACTTGTGACCTACAGTCGATGACAGTGATAAAACAGTGATACGGGTGACATGTCACGACCTGTACCTCTGACTAAGTTCATCAAACTCTTGCACTTGGCTATAGTTCACTACTAACATCTTTCTTTTGTTGCCAACCTATACTGAAGCGACTGTCTTCTTTTCCCGTTCAGTTACAGCCCAATGGTAACAAATTTTTTCATGCCGCATTATCTAAATTATTTACACGTTTGCTACATTTTCGGATACATCTCACTTTCTTGTTCACTGTTCGTAATCACACTTATGTTCTAGTAACACGAAGATTGATCATGTGCTCTTACATGCATGCATATACGTATTATAACATTTCGATTTCTGGCTTAGGGAAAAGTGCAGCACGTCCTACAGTGAATTAATCAAATAAAACTAGGTATTCAGGATATTCTGGTATTTCATTTCAGTTTCATAACATGCACGAATAAATATCATGTGAATTCAAAGGTTTTACGAAAAGGAGTAGGGGGAGCCTCCCCTTCCCCGACGTGGACGTGAAATACCTTGTTTTTAGAAAACAACTAATCTCGGAATCGTTTCGCGAAATTCAGGTGCCGTTAGTTATAAACATGTATAAACTGAACAGTTTTTGTGTACATAAGCCATTGTGCGTGAATGTTACCGTGTTGCAGAAAAAACACCACAATAAAACGAAAAGCAAAATGGAAAGCCAGTATCAGCTGTTGTCAGCAAACATGTAACAAGCAGAAAGTTCCGTAAAAGAGCGTAGTCGTATCCGGAAAGATGACCCGACAGCAGAAATAAAAATCAAACAATAACAGCACAAGTTAGTTCCGGAATGGAATATATAGTCACGTGAACATACGCCACTGCAATATTATTATGTCGTCCCAGAAATCTTAGTGTATGAGACAAAGAAAAAGCAATTTTTTGGGGGGGGATGTGAGGGAACGGAAAAATGAGATAATTCTAGTTTGGCTGTAGTCAACACATCCATAAGCTAAAACAATAGAACATGAAAAGTCCCATAAGGAATTAGTCAAGAACATATTAATATAATAAAATAAACATAAAAAATAAAAGTCGAAAGATAAAGTAAAATAATCTATTAAAACTCAGGACACCACAGTTAAGTCATCACAGACGATATTGACACGAAAACCATGTCGGACTCAGTATTGTCTGTGCTGTTTTAATTGTGGTGTCCTGAGTTTTACAGATTATTTTGTTTTATCTTTCGACTTTTTTTTGGGTGTTTATTTTATTTTTTATTTTCTAAATTTGTTCTTGACTAATTACTTATGGGATTTTTCATGTTCTGTTGTTTTGTTTTATGAATGTGAGACCTGTTATCTCATTTCTTTATTTTTGTCCCCTTTTTTCTTTGTCTCATACACTAAAATTTCTGGGACGACATAATATTGCAATGACGTATATTCACGACAGTACAGTACAGTATTCTGTCCTCTTGTAAGAAACATTCAAAGACATTGGAATATATAGTAGTTGTTTGAGGAAAGACGACAGGAAAAAAAATGATTTGTCATCGTTGTCCTCGTTTATTTTTATTCACCTTAATTTATTGCTATTTATTGTTCTTTTGCTTTTTGTATCGTTTTTTTAATAGAAGGCCTGTATTCCGTTTCGGAATTTACTTGTCCCCCCGCCCCTCGTCAATCTGGATACGACTACATTCTTTTACGGAACTGTCATCATGTGGTCTGTTTATTTTTCCTTTTCGTTTTATTGTAGCGTTTTTCTGCCACATTCGCATAGCCACACAAAAAAACGGTTCAGTTTATAATAGCCTACTAACCCATTGCAGGAATCTTAGATCATATGAGTAGGTATAGTCTGCCTCATAAAAGAATTCCACTTTTTGACAGCTGTGTTGGCATATAATTTTAGAGTTGTTTCCATGAAATAAGCAATGTTTTCCTCTGCTACAAATGACTTAGCTGGGTCTCAAACTGTGCAATTTATCAAAATTAAAAGTAATTTCCTGCTGAAATTGGTACACATGGTAGCCTTCAAAACTGTCAAAAAAAGGAATTCTTTCATGAGACAGACTATATGTCGACAGCGGGGTCATTAGAGACGAAATCAATGGTTCAGACAGACGAGGAACGTGGTAGAAAACGACAGTAGCATTTATTTTGGAACTATCTTGGCCTTCGCCTGGATTTATTTCAGGAAGCCATGTATAAACATAAATCATGATGACCAGAGCCGGTACTCGAACCCGGGTCGTCACATTACCGTTGCGCGAGAGTATGAAGGTGTTGTGACTGCGGTAATGTGGGCAGTGGGTGCCACCCACGTGGTCTTGCTGCAGGGTCAGTGACTTGAGACTGCACGAGCAGATCCTCTGTGCCGCACGATGTGGTGTGGGCGGTGGCCGATTCGCCACACGCCGTCACGAGAACCAGAATACCCACTGCAGCACCATTTATATTTCCCGCTTGCATTCAGTCATGCGGGGTGCGGCCCTTCTAGACACTTGTTGAGTCTATCATACTACATATCTGCCCTAGCGTCCTAACTGCAGGGCATAAGTATGTATCACTGACGTGGCTAGGTCGCCAAGCGCTGTGAACAGAGTCAGGGAAACGGGTTTATCGCGTATATGTCGTTTAAGAGTGAGTGATAGTCACTATCTTGGATTTTTGTATTTTGCGTCATAACTTTTCTTGTGGGAAAATGTTTGGAACGTTAACCTAACTACGGAGTAGAATACATACTGATATAATTTTAGACACCATAATTCTATATTTTCCGTTACTGTTACAGATCGAATTGCAGTTAAGAAAGTAACAAGTATTTTCTAACTGCAGTTCGATCTGTAAGAACAGTAACAGAAAATAAAGGTTTATGTTGTCCAAAATTCTATCAACATGTATTCTACTCCGTAGTTAAGTTTAAGTTCCAAAAAAATTTACCCAGATGAAAAGTTATGGCACAAAATACAAAAATTCAAGATAGCGACTATCACTCAATCTTAAGAGACTGGGCCACAGATTTAGTTAAAATTATTCGTTTCCCTGGTAATAAATGAATGTTGTGGCGAATTACCGGCAATGCCAGTTTACATAAACATATAACATTTTAAGGTTAGATGCGTATTATTGGACATAATATGTGACAGGTATTTTGCAGTCTTTATTTCAGGGTGAGATAGTTACTTTTAATTTTTAATTTATTTAATTATTTAATAATCGCGTTTTGTTATTTTGAATACAATGCACGTAATGAAATATAAGGTAATTAGTTATGTCCCTATAGAAATATTTTGAAATAAATATTGTTGAATTTTAAAGCAGAAAGATATTAACAAAAATTACGTGTAAAAATGTAATAAGTAAAAAATAAAAACCACCCGACTGCAAGTTTATGTTTCACATTTTCGTTTTTTTTCGTGTGTTTTCTGAGAGAGTAAACATTTATAAAAATTAAATCAGATAATTTTAGTTCCAAGGGAAGACAGACGTCAGATGCGTACCTTGCGCTTAGAGACCATGAACCAAGTAGCAAGCTAGCAAGAGTCGGCCTTACAAACACCGCGTTTCCAGCCTGAAAGCACTCGTTGTAGTCCCCATAGTAAACAAATGAGGTCGACAAGAACATGATATTATTGCACTTGTCGATAGTCAATTGACTGAACTTACAGATGCTAGGATATAGTTTTCTGAGAGCCGAAGACCTAAAAATGTCAATTTTAGCAATTTTCACTACTTTTTCCTCTTTAATGGCATAAAATAGGACTTAAAAAACGTGACGTCTATAAATAACAGCTATTTACCTTATCTGACCGCACAAAAAAAGTTTTCCCAGTTCAGTTATTTATGAAGCCACCGGTCGTTAACGTTTACTTAGGAATAGCATTCAAAGAACATTTTATGTGTATATGCCTATTTCAGGTTCACCACTGCTAACTAAAGCATATTTTCTAAGGAACAGAAATTGATGTTTTTGGCTCATTTTTAGGTATAGAAACTATTGGTGCAGAATCTGTAAATGGTATAGGGGTGTATTTTATTTTTAATATTACGCCAAAAATGATAAAATCAACACTCAATGTCTCGTAGAGCGAGTTGTCGGCGAAAAGACAGGACGTCAGTTCAGTGACTTGCACTTAGAGGTTAGGGTAAGGCGTAAAATGCGTGCTGTGTAGTCTTTACCACTTTCGCACTTCTACACCTCGAACGCACAAAACACATTTTTAGTTAACAGCAATGTCACAAACACACACACAAAGACAGACATTGTGTGTGTATAATGTACATGTATGTGATTTCCAAAACTTCAATTTTTTGTTGACTTCAAGATGAGAGAGGCGTGGTAAGTCGTTAATGAGAGTTAGCTATTTTCGAGCAATGATAAGATATTAATTTGCAGTGAGTGGAACAACACCATAATACTGATTAACAAGTATATACGGAAACAAGCTCTTATAAAATATGAGGTAGAAGATCGACACAAAAATTAATCACGCTGTAGTAATTCTCGATCCTCCTTCTTCGTTTTGTCGGGCGTTTAGAGTATATTGGAAAAGAAATAAACATAGTATACGAGTCTGTGGGTTTATATGTGCAAATGTGTGTGCGGTAGTGAATGTACAGTTGCTTGAGGAAGCGGGTACAGCTGTGCCTCGGAGTGTATTGCAACTAATCTCTTAGCTGTGACACCTTGAGTAAATGGACGAGTGTTTTAAGATTCCCATTCTTTGTCAACCGGCATCAGCTGGTAAGGGGTCGTAGGGACATGGTGAGGGGGAAGGTAGAATAAAAGGGAAAAAGAGCGGGGAAAAAAAGTGTATTTTTAGACGTTTGATATGGGGTGAATACTTACCATCTGCGGTGATGACAGAGAAACGTTTTGGTAGGTTGATGACAAGTGTTGTTCAGTGATGATAGTGTGCAGGGGATGAGGAAGGTCGAGGTGTTCCAGTGTGTCCCCTAACATTCCTGTACCTTCTTGATTTAACAATACACAGCAATGGTCCCCTTCACATTATAGGCTACTCTGTTACGTCAGAAAGAATGGAAGAAAGATAGGAACATAATACAACTTGCAGCCTAAATGTATGCTTATACGTCTGCTTAGGCCCCTCGACTTTACCGAATTTCCACAATGACAGTAGAACCAAACTGGTTCATTCTGAAACATGAAAGGACGCCTCACCATTCCATGACTCCGGGTTGTTTCTTTTCTGACTTTGTTCTGAGGAATTCACACTGCGCTCGCGACACCAACAACTTAGTTCATATCGTTAATTAACATTATTTCGCTTTTGTGCGTGTTCTTCGTGTGGAAGGATATCGTACATCATTTCTCTGGCACAATTGCACGCACAATGCTGCCTGTCTTCTCTCGGTGTTTGCCCAGTTTCAAACGGGTGTATCTGAGAGTCCGTGGCGACTATGTACACCTGTATGGGTATTCTTATCTTTGGCTCGCCTGATCATTAGGCCCAGAGTGTAAAGAGGAGAGCGACGGTATGAGCAAATTAGGAATTATAGATGCATGCAGGTTTAATCAGTAATTCAATTAATTTGGCTCGTGGAAATATTTATCTCCCTCTCTCCCCCCCCCCTCATTAGCTGAGCGAGGTAGCGCAACGGTTATACGTTGGACTCACATTTGGGAAGACCCAGGTTCGAGCCCCGGTTCCGGCCATCCTTATTATATATGGTTTTCCCAAAATCACCCCAGGCGAATGTGACTAGATGGTTCCTAACTAAAGGCTATTGCCGTTTACTTTCCCATTCCCTGTCCTCTCTGTTTGAACCAATAGTTACGTGTCTCTACTACAGAGTAGGCACATGAGGTCTCTAGAGGTAAGGTAAGTGGGCTTTACGTCTCGTCGACAGCGAGGTTATTAGAGAAGGAGACATACAACTTGTTACAATGACAGGAGCTGGGAGAAGGATTCAGCCGTGGCCTTTGTTAAGGACTCGGTCTCTCGTAGTTTTCAGTATCTTAATTTTATTTTTATATTTGTACCAGATATTTTCCTTCTTTTGGACATAAATTGAGACCAAATTTTGCTCTTATGACGTTTTTTTATCTCTCATAGTTTTTACATAGTGGCTCGTAAATGTAAAAATTTTTGCATTTTACAGTTTTATGTACTACAATAAAACCAACTGACAAACCAAACTGGAAAACAAATCACAGTGAATAACAATGTTACAGGATACAAGATGACATATAAAAACCAAACAAAAAATATAAACGAATTGTATTTAAATAAATATGTTTAAATTTAAAACGCATTGTATTTAAATAAATGTGATAATATTTAAAACAAAAGTTTGAAATTTGGAAAATTCAAAAAATTTTTAAAAGTACAAAGGTATTTATTTTGTGTTTGAACCACAAGCTATTTAACGAGGAAGGGGGCAACTTGACAGACTTTTAGTGTGCAAGCGAGGGTTTTTCTAAATTGTTACTCAATAGCAAGGTACGTGAGTTTGGGCATTTATGGCTTTATTCCAGCAACAGTTCAATTGATCGAAAAGGACAGATAAACATATAAATACAAACAAAAAAATATATATAATGAATTATTTTGTAGGCATGGGACTCTGTGTTAACAATTAAAGTAGCTTAGTGAATGCTGGGTCTAAGTATTCGAGAGTTGTTGCACGGCTGTCCTTTTCTTTCAACTTGCTCGCAGACAAGACGAGAGAGTACATCTTTTATTCATGGATTCGGCCGAGAAAGCTTTTGATAAAATGGACCTAGCTACTTTATACGGAATAATGTATCCGGGAGAGAATCTTTATCGCACCTTGTGAAACGTACCAAATCAGTTTACAATGACGTAACTGTTACACAAAACTTTCCGTCATTCCAGGAACACAATTCCCAAGGCGAAACATATTACTGTATGTTGTTGCCTGCTCTTTTAAAAATAATTTTACAAGTAAATATTGAATTTTAGCAGAAAAAATGACAAAACATTGCTGTCACTATAATATGCGCTTATGAAAATTTACGAGGATAGGGTAAGTTTACCATGAAATTCACCAGTGCTTGAAATTTCAACTCATGGCCTCTCGATAAACTACTAAATCTAAAATTTTATTCAAATGTAAACGTAATAACAGTAAAGAATGCGCTGCGGACGTGTCATTTAGCAAAATATTTTTCATGTAGAAAATAAGTTTTTTATTTAATTTATGTTTCCGCCATCTGAAAACCTTGAATAGCATTTCAAGCACTCACAAAGCCTTGGTATTCGACAAAACCAGGTTACGTGGTTCAGATAACCTACCCTACTCTCCAGGAGTGAATTTTCAAAGGCGCCTCATGTTGTGCGTAAATATACAAGCAAAAAATAACCTAATTCGCACGTGTTTAAATACAATTGTAATTCTGTGAGTTCTGAGCAATATGTAGAGAGTGAAACGAATAGGCCGCCAGTGAACAACAGTGTAACTTACCTTCATCCAGTGTCAGTTATGACTACAGTCATACTTGATATAATACATGAAGCCTATATGCACGATATAGCGGCCACGCTGTACGTTTCGTGGTGTATCTGGCCAATGCGCGGCCCTACGTAGTGCATTTTAACATTGTTCGAATGTACGACTCTCATAAACATTCAGATATCAACGTCGAGAACTGAGTTCAGTTCATAACATTTCACAATTTGAAACTGAACAGAAGGATACATTGAACAGATAAATAAAATTTGCGTAAAGTAATCATGCGATGAATATGTAGTAATACAGGGAAAACATTTCTCAGTGTCGTGATTAGATTCGTTATTCGACAAACTTCAGTGAATTCACCAACGTACATAGTAGACGTAAAAAGTATAATTAAAGTACGCAGTTATTATTATTATTTTTTAACATTATGTGTTTAAGCTTGTGTGTTTTCTTTTACCTTTATACAAATGTGGATGTGTGTAGATAAAGCTTCGCGCTATTTCACATACGCATATTTATTACAGTGATATTTTGATGAAAAACCTAGGAAATACTCATAACGTTTTGTATGATTTAAGTGTGCATTACACGCAGCTGAAATTTTTTTTTAAACGAACGTGACACATTACTGACGGGCTATTTTTGATAATGTTGTTTATATTTTATTTTGGTTCAAGGTATAATACTTAATTGATGCATTACACAAAATATTTCCTCGAAAGAAAATAAATAAATAAATATTATCTAGGAATTCAATTTTTGTACTTACATCTATAAATAATGTAAATTAGAACTAACGATTTTAAATTTCAGTTGTGTCCGTCTGAAAATATCGAAAAATTAATGCTGAGTAAGATTTTTTTTTTTTTTTTTGGTTATTCACTCGTCTACATTTTATTGCCTGCTTGATAACCTTGGCACACACACATTCTTTTGACTCCAATCGAACCCAACATTTCATGTTAGAAGGAGTTACATGACGTTGCGCGTATTTCATTTTAAAAAATTTTAATTATTTTTAAATGTCATTTTTGTCGCATCTTAAGGTGCGAACACGTATATATAATACATTGAATTAAATTTTATGGATTATAATTCACCACCACCATACAGCAACATTTATATTCAGTGGTGCGTACATTTTTGACACGTTTAAATTTTTCGTTTCACCTCATCGTCATTATTACAATATCTCGTGGATAAACCTGAAATCGGAATACACAAATACTTTCGTTTAAAATAAAAAAGTGAGAGTGAAGAGAGGCATCCGCATATTTGCGAATTGTAAATTGCTGGAGGAAGATAATGTTTTGACCTGTGTAACGAGGCGCACGTGATGTATCACGTTATAGATGCCACACGGCAAGTTGATACTTTTAAAAAAGAACCGTTAAAAATAAATTACTAGGAATACGGTCGTTAGTACTGTACAAAAATGTTAGCAAATAAAAACCATGGCTAAAAGTATTTTTATGCTATTAGTTCATATTACTGTCCACGAATTTATAGTACTTATTTTAAAAGTAAGTTAGAAACACGTCTGAGACGCAACCGTTCTAGGAAGTTTGATTATGCCGCTGTAGAAATAGTTTTTCTGTATATTACGTAAAACTGTTAAAATATTGAAAATAGTTGCATGGAATGTTGTACAAATGTTTATTTTTGGGAAATGTAATAAAATTTGTACTAACACTTAGCATAAATTACAATAAACGTTTTAGTTTTTAAAGGTGACGTAATAGATGACTGCGGATCAACAATCTACACGAATGTGGCTAGGAGTACAACCGTCAACCAATGCGTCGTACACTGCGTGAGTTTTGTGTTTACATTTAGTATTTTTTTCTAAAGGTGACGTAAATATTATTTGGTGTGGAATTGTGAACTATAATGTTTTAATTGCAAGGAAGAAAGAGGAGAATGGCCATTATCGCCGACAAGATGACATAAGCATAGCAAGCTCGAAACCACAGAGAATATTAGTGTAACGGAAGTGACATGACGTGGTTTTCAGCGAACTCGTTCTATTATTGGGTTGTTACTCGGTTTAGCAGCTGTTTGATTCACGTGGCTGTTTGGTTAGCAGGAAATCCAGTAAGGCCAAATTAAAAAAACCGCAAGGAAATTGATAAGTAAGTAAAGTCAGTTACCATGTTTGTATATTAAATTAAGATATAAGTTTATTACCGTACGCTTATCTCTAGCTTACAAGAGGTTTACATAATTCACTTAACCAAGTTAAGTAGTTTGTTTACATTCTGAGCGTCCCGAGAGCCAGCGCGATAGCAATGAAATATCTATTTTCAGCTAATTCGTATCTTTCCGCGCATAACGGCTAACGACGTGATATGTCTAACCTCTCTGGACACGTCACTTGATGTTTGCGCGTGTAAGATAAACTGTACAGTCGGTAGGAAACTATGTAGTTTGATCACAAAAGTTCATTAGTTATATAATAACGTCGACACTTGATTTTATTTCAGTATTATTGCATATAAATAGGAAAATACACGGAACGTCATTTGGAATATCGCTACCAACCATACAAGGAGTAAGGTAACTATTGATAACATAAAATTATATACAGTAACAGCTAGTGATTTTTTTTTCAAGGGTTTAATTTTTAGTGCTCACTTTATCCCGAACGTCCTATAAGCCTATCGCGGAAATAACTGCAGAACTTAGAATCATCGACACGTGCTTGTGTTTGCACAACTTTCCAACACTTAATTTTCTTAAAGAGTCCTGCGATAAAATTCAAACAAATCACCCCCCCCCCCCCGGTCCATCCTATAATGAACTACTACATTTTTATATCTTCAGTTAAGTATTTAAGACTGATACATTTTATTTAACACACATGCTCAGAGCGTGACATGAATATAGAGGTTAACAAAATAATTTCACACAGTACTGTATGATGAATATAATAGTTAGATACCTATGCAGTTAAAGTAAAAAAAATTGTTAATATGTCTGCATTACGGTGCATACATGTAGTCTTCTATTTCTGGCATGTTACAGAAACAACGTCTGGCAAGAATTATTTACGTTTTTGTTAAATTATAATGTAGACTTATATTTATCACTAAGTATTGTAAAGGCATTTCTTAAATATTGCTATTTTATTCTGAACTATTCCTATGTATAGATTAGGCTTACCTATAAAAGTTTTGGTATTGTTTAAGGAAATAATAACCATTTTCTGTGGAGGTATCTACATTATTCGGTTTTACAATCATAAGAACATGTTCATTATATGAGACCGTTGTTATAACCTCTAGTCAGCTTAAAACATATAGGTGTGTGATTGGAGTGGGCCTACTTTTTTTTATATATGTTAACACAACTAAGCACGATATTATGTTCACGAGCGTTGTGAGTTAATTGGTTTATTTATAATTGCCTGTATTACTATCTTATTTGTGCAGTTGTTTTGGTTATGAGGACATATATAGGCCCTAATTCCTGAGAATAAATAAGCAGAAATTACTTGGACTACAAACACGTAAAAATAATGCAATTTGCAAGGCTACCTACATAGGTTAGGAATTGCAGGGGCCCAGTTGATGCAAGTATCAATGTTATTACTGTTTGTAATATATATTTACACACAGATTTAGTAAATTTGTGGTAAGTAAGTTTTGTAAGCTGTGGGTAAATTTGCTGTGCACACTATAACATATTTTTAATTTTTTTTCTAGTATCAAGCAACCAAGACAGTGCTTACGTGTTACAAAAAAGTTTCGAATATGTGTCGTAATTAAAAGTGAATTTGGTTGCAATTGTTTATTAGAATAAACATAAACAGAACTTCATACGACTAGTAATTTTTTCAATTTTTTTACTAGCATGCAAGTAGTCAAAATTTTTTATGTCCCATAGTATTTTACTCTCGAAAAATGAATGTTTTCGACCCATGTAACTAATATTTTTTTCCAGATCTTATTATACAAAGTTCAGCACTGCTGATATTTTATAAGGCTTGTTTGAAGGCTATCTTGAAAGTGTGTATGACATTAATGTTTTGTGTTTATTTTATTTTATCTGTTAATAATGTTGGTATTTTTACAAGTGATGCTAATGCAAGTTTTTTTTTTCAGCACATTCTTTCTTAGATTCTAATCTCTAACTCTTTGTGTTACAAATAGGGAATTTACGTTTCTACAAAAAGTATTACTTTAAAATAAAACTATTTTCACGATCATTTCGATAACACTTATTGCCTAGCTATATTAGCTTTTTTCCATTAATTTTTTTAATTGATTAATTTTAATATTCTAAGTCATAATACTTGAGAAATAATTAAGAATACATTGTGTTTTTTGTGTAGCTAAATATAGTGCGCTAGTCAGGTTGATTTTTTTTATAACTTTCGTAGATATTGTGTGTTGAAACAAATCTGGCACAGTTTTCAAATTATTTCTTTAAAAAATTTCCCAAAAAAAATTTATTATTTTCATTAGTAAAATTATTATTTTCATTAGTAAAATTTTAACCACAGAGTAATTTCGGCAGTTTTATTCACAAATTAATATTGAGTCGCTGATTGAAACTACAATATACCTAATGTAATTTTTTGCACTAGTGACATGCCTATTTGACAGATACCCTACAATAAAATTGCCGCGTGGCAGGCAGATGGCATTTCCCACGTGGCAATGTTATTGTTGACGTTTGTAGGAAGGACTCGTGGTTGGTCTGAAAAAAGATCCAAGCTAGAAGCAGGACTCAAGTTACCGTACGGTAGGTATGGCACAATTGTCGAAACGTATTCCAACGCTTGTCCCATGCCGTACGTGTTGTGCCTGTAGAGGTCTGTGCGATTATGCGACGAGAAGACAGGTCAACGCTCGACACGACTCATAGAATAGGTCGGCATACAATAGGCGAAATAGCGGGGCTACTCCTTTCATGTAAACTCAGTCGTCTTTATGCCCACATTCCCCCCGCCCCACACACTTTTGTAGTTAGACGCCTAATACTTACTCTCAGCAATCGCTTTAGCTTTACTATAATAGGCCTGGAGACAGTGACGTTTGGAGAAAATAATTTTGCAACAATCTGTTTCAATGCCTTATGCGCACACCTGCAGTTCTGCGTCATGGTCATTGACAGAATGTATTAGTGCAGAGGCATTTTGTGCCAATCAGAACACGTTACTGTGACACCACACGTGTGTGATATGCGTGTAGAACTCCTAGATACTGAGAGTTAAGGCGGCCGCCTACCTCACGCTTCAAATGCGTTGCAGTGTGTTCGGAAACAGGTTTTTTCTACGAAAATATTCCACTTGTGCACATTGTGCCAACGTATGAAAAGAAAACACACTTCAGACAAGGTCGGAACCTCGTTGTTAAGACGCCACGCTCATTAAAAACACAATTTCTAAGCTCCCCAACATAGCTAAAAACGGCCTTTTCAGACTTCCGTATTTCAAAATGTACTAACCGGATGTACGCGAAACTCAGATTGCGACCTGCACTGAACTTAGTTGCAGACTTTCCACCAATAAAATTATATGGTCACCGCTTAATGTCCCATAGTAAAAACCGTTCGGCGGGAACCTTGCACGCTAGTTCAGTGCTTGGCTCGTTGAGGCGACGCGTCATTTGATGCGCGCTTCAAGGTCGACCTTATTGCTCCGTCGCTTTTGAGCCTCTCACACGCAGGTAGGCAGCACCCTTAAGGGCGCGATATATCGCAATTTTCATCACCATTTTTAATTTTTTTTTATTTGTACCAGATTTTTTTTCTCTTATTTTAGACACAAAATATTACTGCATTTGGCTCTTATGAAAATTTTTATCTCTCATCGTTTTCACGTAATGGCTTGTTAAAGTCATATTTTGCATGTTTCCGTTTCAAGGACTACACTAAAACCAACTGATATACCAAACTAAAAATAATCAGAGTGGATAAAGACATTGAATGCTACAATGTCATGCTCATTAAAATAAATAATAAAAATTATTTGTATTTTAAAAAAATTATTGAATTATTAAAATTTTTATTTTCAGTTTGAGTCCTTCTGCGTAGCATACATGCGACTGTGTACCTCCCGGCCTTTGGCCTAGAGAGGACGATACGAGACATGTTTGCTGGACAGGCACTAACATTAAATAAAACAAAAGATAAATAGTCTGAAAACTATTCTTGCTCGTATTTTTACACGCAGTTCTATAGACCTAATCCCTTTTACCTACGTGTGCCAAATTATATAATTAAAATATTGACATGTTCTGGATCAGATGATTGTGAAGTGTATTCATGTATAGGCTGTTCATGGCCAACTGAACTTTTAAAGAGTATTTTATCAAGAGCAATGATCAAAACATATGTTGTGGCCTCATATGTAAAGTTTTGATTTGATTATAATAAAATGTATACTATGTTTATTACTTACACTTTTTAAGTATATATTAATTACTAGTAGTAAATATAATATACGTAAAAAATACCTAAGACTTCACAACTTCTCACTTTACCGTGACCCGACTATAATAGTTCTTGCGTACATTACACATTGACAGTACGCTGATGCAGATAACGTAAGAGCCACTAACTATTGTACGTTATCTGGCACAATAAATCAGTCATTTATGGTAGCCTATTAACATCAAATTCGTTCTAACCAGTTCTATACGACCTGCTTTTTTTCTTCACTTACTTCCCCGCCCAGTAATTAAAATCCTTTAGACGAGACTTCGCCTTCCACACTTCCTCGGTCCGTCTTTTTATCATAACATTCTTCGAACGCAATAAAAGCATAATATAAAAGCACTAAAAAGGAAAGACGTGAAGAAGGGGGAAAAATACTTTTAAAAAGGGGTGTTAGTGAGTGGCAAGGGGGTGGAGGGTCACACTGTTTTTATTTTTATTTTTCAATCGTGTTCTTTTTACGTGAAGGAACTTTCTTTTTCCAAAGCTCATAAAAGTACGTAGTTCTTTTCATACTTGGCCGTCGTTTTTTCTTTCTTCGTTTCTTTCTTCGTCCGTCTTGCGCTTTCTTACTTTTTTTCCGCCGCTGCTAGGCCTCTTTTGGTCCCCTCCTTTTTTTTTTTTTTTTTTTTTCGTACTCCACCCCTTGCAGTGATTACACAGCGGGCCGGCAGGATGGTGTGTTTGGATGGGGTGGGGTGAGGAAGAGAGGGAGAGAGATAGCATGAGTGTTAGGAGGGAGGGTGAGGTGGAACGAGCGAGGGAGGGAGCAGATCAGGGGCAGCTCTTTGTTTGCGAGGGGAGGCGCTATCGATCAGCAAGGCCCAGCCACACCCACAAGCTTTGCCACCGGTTTAGTTTCGTCCGCAGCGCGTTCAAGCGTTTCCGGTAGGTTTACACCACATCCCTCCTCACCCACACCACCCCCTCCATGTTTTCTATCGCCACCCTCTCCATCCGCACCGTGCAAACTTCTCCCGCGAAATGGAATGTTGTTTTCCCCTTCCCCACGACAATTACTGTCCGCGTAACCCGTCCCTGAAATTTGTTATGGATTCGATGAACGTTCCCTCTTTCTCGCACTTTTTTTTATTTTGTTCTGACGGCCTTCTTGCACTCAGAATTGTAAACAGCAAGTGACACGCGTTTCTGGCGAGTTCGGAAAGTAGCCATTGGAATCATTTGAAAATCAATTGTAGACAAGAGTTACTAAATGTAGAGCTGCCAAAGCGATGGCAAACAAAATGCAAATTAATTTGCCTATGCTTTTTCTCGGCCATTCAGCTTGAATGGAGCTGATTAGACGCGTTCGGCACTTAGACTTTTTTAATTGAATTGTGGCTCGTTTGCTTTATACTACTATTTTTTTTGCTTCAGTTTTAGTTTTATTTTCGGTTACGTTAACGTGAGTCAGGCTGCAAACACTTTGAAGGTATTAGCATAGAAAGTTAAACTTTGTGAGCACCAAGTTAATTATGATGACTGCCATTATGTATTGCGTACGTAAAATCTGTTTTAAGTATGTCTCTGGAAAGAATAACATAGCAACCGTTAATCCTACGTAGCATTTATAAACACAGTCTTTCAAAAAGAAAGGTAAATTATCGGTGAACAGGCTGGAGTTCTTGTATTGTGAACACAATGTCGCTTATATGACTGCGTTAAAGTTCGTTAGGTTGCCAACCGTCTTTACTGTCTGCCGAAGCACTTCAAATGAGAACGTTAGTTAACCGACACAAATGAGTCAATTCCTGGCTTATATTTATTTTATTTATACGAGGCGTTCAGTCTGAGGCCAGTTTAAGCGAAATGTCACATGATGTTAACTGATTTTGCTGCATCAGCAAATAGTCTACAAGTTTAATCATTACAACATTTAAAATCACCCGGCAGAGAATTCCATTGGCTGCTGGAAAGATAGATGGATCGTTGATATCGGGGAATTTGTAGGTTTTATTTATGCCTGGTTTTGTAAGCGTGTTTCAAAGTTTGCTTATTTATTTTATTGAACAGGTAAGTCTGAACTTTCTTTGTGAGTATTCTTTTTTTGTTGACACAAAATACGTTCCATTAATATCTGTTAAATATTGAGGTAGATGGTCCCGTTTTAAGATTGTAGCAAAAACGTATAGGCCTACATCCATTTTGAACGTTCTGTATCTATTCGGCATTGGTTATTTTTGTCAAGAGCAGCAAATAATCCGGCACAGCAATTAAAATGTGACAATACAAGAGAGTCACATTGTAATTTTAGGTTTACAGACAAATATGTTCGAACTTTTTAATATGTTTAAGCGGTAATAAGAACGTTGCAATAGATGAGACGTATTCTTAGATCAGTTCACAGAACTGATGAAAACAATTCCTAAATTCCTAGATTCGTCATATTTAGGTAATTCTGTTTTACCAAGTAAACTTGCCTGGTCCTATATACTTTCTGTGACATTTTTTTCGAATGAGTTAGTGATTTCGGTCAGCACTTAAGGCGCCCGCCTGCCTGCCTTGTAACCAGCGTTGAAGCGTGCTAGCAGAACGCTTTTATCTAAGAAACTACTAAACGTGTTTCTAATGTGTGGATTTACGAAAAGAACACACACTTCAAACGACCTCGGAATAGTAGTTTCAAAACATCACGTTAGTTAGAAAGACCATTTCAGAGCACCTCAAAATGACTTAAAACGGGTTTTCCAATCTTATTATATCCAAACAACTACAGAAGGGATTCGGGTGAAACTACACTAGAGAGGTGTATTGTGCTTTACTTAAAACTTTCCACCAATAAAAGGAACACTGAAAGTGTCAGTCAGGCGAGTGTCCTACGATACCACTGCACGCAGTTTTAGTGTCTTGCGGTAGAGGCGATAACCGCACCAGATGAGCCGGTCAACATCGCCCTTGGCGCCGTGCCTCACTCACACAAACACACTGCCACCAGGCGGGCGCCTTAACATCGAGGTCTTCGGCGCTGGTGAAGGGTGACACGATGTGAGTATGGAGCAGCGCCGGAATGAAAGGGCGGGGGAAACGGGAGATCCCCGAGGAAACCCGCCGACCAGTGGCATCGTCCGCCACGATTCCCTCATGCAAAATACGGGGACCGACCCCGCCGGGAATCGCACCCGGGTTGACTTGGTGGGAACCGATTGGTCTGACCATTCGGCCACCGCGGCCCCCAACATTTGTTTCGAACTAATAATCATATAAGAACACTTACGTTATTCAGCTTCAAATCGAAACCATAGATCGCGTATAAAAGCAGAACAGTAATCATAATAAACATGTCAGATTATCTTCTGAATGGCACACAGTTTACACAAATTTAATAACTTGTAATTTCTGATTTCTGGTTACAGGTTAGGCTACTTTAGTGACAGACGGCTGTGGGACTTGATTCTGGCAGGTATGTGCTCAGTACCTGCCATACTTGTTATTATGAGGTCTTCCGGTGCAAACAGTAAACTTTTTTTCTATTTCAATTTTTCATACGGGTTTCTTTCCAGGCAGTCTTCCAAAAGACTAAATAAAGCAAACGTATTATCTATGAAAGAACTGTGCAATGGGAGTGCATGACTGGATTTAGTTTCTTGAAGACACGCCACTGGACTACCTATATAGATGACAGGCAAAGAAAACTAAAGGTCTTTAGTCGGCTCCGACTCTCTCTCTCTCTCTTTCTCTCTCTCTATTTATATATATATATATATATATACCTTACACACACACACTTGCACACTAGCTGCCTGGCTACGGCTTTGACGGCGTGGAATAATTTAATATAAACAGCAACTCTGTTAAAAATATTGGTTAGTGGTTGTACTCTCATTTCATGTCATATATATATATATATATATATATATATATATATATATATATATATATATATATATATATATATATATATATATATATAGACCTTAATCTGTTTCAAATAAAGTTGATAGCGCTGTCGGATTTCTGGTTACTCCGGCCTCGCAGTGCTCCATATCCAACCCATGTCGCCCCTTACCAGCTTTCAAGATTATAATTGTTGAGAGTAGTCCAAATAACTCGACTGTCCCGTCGCAATATTCCAGCTGCCATTAATATGTGCGTATATAATAGTACTGTAATTCCCGTCGCTAAGTATTACGCGGGATACGACCCCGAAACCTCTCACACAGCAGACTTAGGCCTATGTCATTCCAAACGAATGCTTCAAGGCAGGTCTTGAGAATTCTTATGTGTGTACAGGCCCAAGACCAAAGATATTCATTTATTAATAGGATAGCAAAAAGTAACAACTTTTGAATTGTTTTTCCATGGTTGTGCTGACTTTTCGGGAGTTCTGTTACATTTTACTGCTTTTAACACTCTTATTGTCTAATTTCATAATATCCTGAATTTGATTATTAGATAATTACATAAACTTCATTTTAATCAAAAATCATCTTGACATCTCAATGGGTTTAAAAGATAGAGATGATAAATTGGAAAAACGTTTTATTTTTTCAAGGCTGTCAAGGTCATATTTCGAAAAAACCTGAAATAACTTTTTTTATATTTACGCAAGCTTTACTTTAAAATAAAAGTCATTTTGATATTTTAACTGGTTTAGGAGATATGGATGATTAATTCGAAACACATTATATTTTTTTTATGGATTAGGAGTTGAAATTAAAAAAAAACTGAGAATACTTTTAGGATATTTACGTAAGAATCATTCTGAAGAAAACATAAGCTCGTTATACTGACTGGTTTAAGAGGAATGAAGAATTGACGAAAGACATATTTTACTGCTTTTTGCCCCTTAATTTTCAAATTTCGCTAATAGAAAAATTTGCTAATATGCATTTATGTAAGCAATATTATGAATTAAAAAATATTAGTGATAGTTTTCTAGGTTAATGAGATATCAGGGATTCTTTGAAATACATTTCACCCCTTAATTTTTGAATTACGAAAATTCCTTTTATAGTGGGTGCCTACGAGTTAAGGGGAAGATACCCTCAAAATGTCATAGTTCTAGGCAGAGGTTTGTGGGTTTGTGCTGTGCGTTAATAAGTAAGTGAGGACACTCCATTATATATA